>CM070490.1:1441646-1471646 GCA_036324585.1 Champsocephalus esox
ACGCTAACACACACACATTCACACACGCGCTCACACACGCGCTAACACACACGCTCACACACACGCTCTCACACACGCTAACACACACGCTCACACACACACACACGCTCACGCACACACACACGCTCACACACATGCTAACACACACGCTCACACACACGCTAACACACATGCTCACACACACGCTAACACACACGCTAACACACACACGCTCACACACACGCTCTCACACACGCTAACACACACACACATTCACACACACGCTAACACACACGCTAACACACACACGCTCACACACACGCTCTCACACACGCTAACACACACACATTCACACACACGCTCACACACACGCTCACACACGCGCTCACACACACGCTAACACACACGCTCACACACACGCTCTCACACACGCTCTCACACACGCTAACACACACACATTCACACACGCGCTAACACACGCGCTCACACACACGCTCTCACACACGCTAACACACACACATTCACACACGCGCTCACACACGCGCTAACACACGCGCTCACACACACGCTCACACACGCGCTAACACACGCGCTAACACACACGCTCACACACGCGCTCACACACGCGCTAACACACGCGCTAACACACACGCTCACACACGCGCTCACACACGCGCTCACACACGCGCTAACACACACGCGCTCACACGCGCTCACACGCGCTAACACACGCGCTAACACACGCGCTCACACACGCGCTAACACACGCGCTCACACACACGCTCACACACACGCTCACACACACGCTCACACACGCGCTAACACACGCGCTAACACACGCGCTAACACACGCGCTAACACACACGCTAACACACACACGCTCACACACGCGCTCACACACACGCTAACACACGCGCTCACACACGCGCTAACACACGCGCTCACACACGCGCTAACACACACGCGCTCACACACGCGCTCACACGCGCTAACACACGCGCTAACACACGCGCTCACACACGCGCTAACACACGCGCTCACACACACGCTCACACACACGCTCACACACACGCTCACACACGCGCTAACACACACGCTAACACACGCGCTAACACACGCGCTAACACACACGCTAACACACACACGCTCACACACGCGCTCACACACACGCTAACACACGCGCTAACACACACGCTAACACTGCACGTGACACTGTACTGATATCCTCTCTCTCTGATCAGATGTGCGTGCAGCCCGTGAGCAGGTTAATATGGGGGGGGTCCCGTACCCTGCTCCCCCCCTGCAGGAGGCGGCCCCCCGCCCCTCCTCCATGTACAGCCAGGTGTCGTCCCCCGGGGGGGGCGGACCCCCGCTGCCCCACAGCAGCTTCTACAGCGGCCTGGCGGGCCCGCAGCACCCCTTCTACAACAGGGTGAGACCATCGTGTGCAGGATCACAGAACCCAAGATCAGGTCTAGAAACAGGGGTGCTCATGTTCAGGGTCTGCTCGGTGTAATTACACACTCTCAACACCAGGTGGAGCCAGAGGGTCTTACAGGAACAGACCAACAGCAGAGACACGGAGACCAGCTCCAACCTTTGATCAGAGTCAATAAACAGAGAGGAGAAGTTACCGTGACGACTTAGAGATAGAGGAGATCAACAAAGAGACAGACTGTAAACAGTTCCCCGGTCTCACCTGGTGAGAGAGCTGCCTGCGACGCCACAGCTTCCTTCACCATTTGCTTTAAAGAGCTGCACCGAGTAATTAAAGCTTAATTCTAACGTACTGATTATAATTATCTATATATAGATCTATATATAGATCTCTATATATAGATCTATATATAGATCTATATATAGATCTATATATATAGATCTATATATATAGATCTATATATAGATCTATATATAGATCTACCATGATCACGTCTGTGGAGAAGTACTCGGTGCAGACGTCACGTTTCATCTCATTGGCTGCGTCTCATTGGCTGCGTCTCATTGGCTGCGTCTCATTGGCTGCGTCTCATTGGCTGATTGTTGTGTGAATCATTCCATGATCATTATCTTGGTTTCCCCCCAGCCATACTTCCCCCACCACCTTTACCAGCAGCAGCGCCCCCTCATGGCTCCTCACCTGCACCTGCACCCTGCTCACCTGCAGCCTGCTCACAGACCAGGGAGGCACACCTGCGCTGCACCTGTGAGTACCAGGGGTACTAGAGATAGTACTACTACTGTACTACTAATACTAGAGTTATATAGTACTACTAATACTAGAGTTATATAGTACTACTACTAATACTAGAGTATAGTACTATACTAGTACTACAAATACTAGGGGTATAGAGAACCGCAGTGACGCGTCCTAAAACCCGGAAGTAAGTTAGCATTTTTAGCACGTCCACAGAGTACAGATACTAGAGTACACAGAGTACAGATACTAGAGTACACAGAGTACAGATACTAGAGTACACAGAGTACACAGAGTACAGATACTAGAGTACACAGAGTACAGATACTAGAGTACACAGAGTACAGAATATGAGGTCCTTCACTCTCCCTCAGCATCTTTGTTATTATTTATTTATCAAGCTCCCATACATTTGAAAGACTTCCCAGAATCCCCAGCTTTCCACTTTCTGTCATCAGAAGTTTCATTTCTGTCTGTCTGTCTGATCTGGGGCTAGACTCTGGTGCTAGCTCCTGGTGCTAGACTCCTGGTGCTAGACTCCTGATGCTAGACTCCTGGTGCTAGACTCCTGGTGCTAGACTCCTGGTGCTAGACTCCTGGTGCTAGACTCCTGGTGCTAGAGTCCTGGTGCTAGACTCCTGGTGCTAGAGTCCTGGTGCTAGACTCCTGGTGCTAGACTCCTGGTGCTAGACTCCTGGTCCTAGACTCCTGGTACTAGACTCCTGGTGCTAGACTCTGGTGCTAGACTCCTGGTGCTAGACTCCTGGTCCTAGACTCCTGGTGCTAGAGTCCTGGTGCTAGACTCCTGGTGCTAGAGTCCTGGTGCTAGCTCCTGGTGCTAGACTCCTGGACTAGACTCCTAGTACTAGACTCCTGGACTAGACTCCTGGTGCTAGACTCCTGGACTACGCTCCTAGTACTAGACTCCTGGACTAGACTCCTAGTACTAGACTCCTGGACTAGACTCCTGGTGCTAGACTCCTGGACTAGACTCCTGGTGCTAGACTCCTGGACTAGCTCTAGTACTAGACTCCTGGGCTCTAGCCTCCTGGTGCTAGACTCCTGGACTAGACTCCTGGTGCTAGACTCCTGGACTAGACTCCTAGTACTAGACTCCTGGTGCTAGACTCCTGGACTAGCTCCTAGTACTAGACTCCTGGACTAGACTCCTGGTGCTAGACTCATGGTGCTAGACTCCTGGACTAGACTCCTAGTACTAGACTCCTGGACTAGACTCCTGGCTAGACTCCTGTACTAGACTCCTAGTACTAGACTCCTGGACTAGACTCCTAGTACTAGACTCCTGGACTAGACTCCTGGTGCTAGACTCCTGGATAGACTCCTAGTACTAGACTCCTGGTGCTAGTCTCCTGGTGCTAGACTCCTGGTGCTAGACTCCTAGTGCTAGACTCCTGGACTAGACTCCTAGTACTAGACTCCTGGTGCTAGACTCCTGGCTAGACTCTAGTACTAGACTCCTAGTCTAGCTCCTGGTGCTAGACTCGACTGACCTGGTGCTAGACTCCTGGTGCTAGACTCCTGGTGCTAGACTCCTGGTGCTAGACTCCTGGTGCTAGACTCCTGGTGCTAGACTCCTGGTGCTAGATCCTGGTGCTAGACTCCTGGTGCTAGACTCCTGGTGCTAGACTCCTGGTGCTAGACTCCTGGTCCTAGACTCCTGGTACTAGACTCCTGGTGCTAGACTCATGGTGCTAGACTCCTGGACTAGACTCCTAGTACTAGACTCCTGGTCTAGCCTCCTGGTGCTAGACTCCTGGACTAGACTCCTAGTACTAGACTCCTGGACTAGACTCCTAGTACTAGACTCTGGACTAGACTCCTGGTGCTAGACTCCTGGACGAGACTCCTGTGCTAGACTCTGGACTAGACTCCTAGTACTAGACTCCTAGCTCTAGCCTCCTTGTGCTAGACTCCTGGACTAGACTCCTGGTGCTAGACTCCGAGTACTAGACTCCTGGACTAGACTCCTAGTACTAGACTACTGGACTAGACTCCTGGTGCTAGACTCCTGGACGAGACTCCTAGTGCTAGACTCCTGGACTAGACTCCTAGTACTAGACTCCTAGCTCTAGCCTCCTGGTGCTAGACTCCTGGACTAGACTCCTGGTGCTAGACTCCGAGTACTAGACTCCTGGACTAGACTCCTAGTACTAGACTCCTGGACTAGACTCCTGGTGCTAGACTCCTGGACGAGACTCCTAGTGCTAGACTCCTGGACTAGACTCCTAGTACTAGACTCCTAGCTCTAGCCTCCTGGTGCTAGACTCCTGGACTAGACTCCTGGTGCTAGACTCCGAGTACTAGACTCCTGGACTAGACTCCTAGTACTAGACTCCTGGACTAGACTCCTGGTGCTAGACTCCTGGACGAGACTCCTGTGCTAGACTCCTGGACTAGACTCCTAGTACTAGACTCCTGGTGCTAGACTCCTGGACTAGACTCCTAGTACTAGACTCCTAGCTAGCCTCCTGGTGCTAGACTCCTGGACTAGACTCCTGGTGCTAGACTCCTGGACTAGCTCCTGGTGCTAGACTCCTGGTAGCTCCTAGTACTAGACTCCTGGACTAGACTCCTGGTGCTAGACTCATGGTGCTAGACTCCTGGACTAGACTCCTAGTACTAGACTCCTGGTCTAGACTCCTGGACTAGACTCCTAGTACTAGACTCCTGGTACTAGACTCCTGGACTAGACTCCTAGTACTAGACTCCTGGGCTAGACTCCTGGTGCTAGACTCCTGGACTAGACTCCTAGTACTAGACTCCTGGTGCTAGACTCCTGGTGCTAGACTCCTGGTACTAGACTCCTGGTGCTAGACTCCTGGTGCTAGACTGGGCTAGACTCTGGTGCTAGACTCCTGGTGCTAGACTCCTGGACTAGACTCCTAGTACTAGACTCCTGGACTAGACTCCTGGTGCTAGACTCATGGTGCTAGACTCCTGGACTAGACTCCTGGTACTAGACTCCTGGACTAGACTCCTGGGCTAGACTCCTGGACTAGACTCCTAGTACTAGACTCCTGGACTAGACTCCTAGTACTAGACTCCTGGACTAGACTCCTGGTGCTAGACTCCTGGACTAGACTCCTAGTACTAGACTCCTGGTGCTAGACTCCTGGACTAGACTCCTAGTACTAGACTCTAGTACTAGACTCCTGGACTAGACTCCTGGTGCTAGACTCCTGGTGCTAGACTGGTGCTAGACTCATGGTGCTAGACTCCTGGTGCTAGACTCCTGGACTAGACTCTAGTACTAGACTCCTGGACTAGACTCCTGGTGCTAGACTCATGGTGCTAGCTCCTGGACTAGACTCCTAGTACTAGACTCCTGGTACTAGACTCCTGGTGCTAGACTCCTGGACTAGACTCCTAGTACTAGACTCCTGGACTAGACTCCTAGTACTAGACTCCTGGACTAGACTCCTGGTGCTAGACTCCTGGACTAGACTCCTAGTACTAGACTCCTGGTGCTAGACTCCTGGACTAGACTCCTAGTACTAGACCCTGTACTAGACTCCTGGACTAGACTCCTGGTGCTAGACTCATTGTGCTAGACTCCTGGTGCTAGACTCCTGGACTAGACTCCTAGTCTAGACTCCTGGCTAGACTCCTGGTGCTAGACTCATGGTGCTAGACTCCTGGACTAGACTCTGTCTAGACTCCTGGACTAGACTCCTGGTGCTAGACTCCTGGACTAGACTCCTAGTACTAGACTCCTGGACTAGACTCCTGTACTAGACTCCTGGACTAGACTCCTGGTGCTAGACTCCTGGACTAGACTCCTAGTACTAGACTCCTGGTGCTAGACTCCTGGACTAGACTCCTAGTACTAGACTCTGGCTCTAGCTCCTGGTGCTAGACTCCTGGACTAGACTCCTGGTGCTAGACTCCTGGACTAGACTCCTAGTACTAGACTCCTGGTGCTAGACTCCTGGACTAGACTCCTGTACTAGACTCCTGGACTAGACTCCTGGTGCTAGACTCATGGTGCTAGACTCCTGGACTAGACTCCTAGTACTAGACTCCTGGACTAGACTCCTGGACTAGACTCCTAGTACTAGACTCCTAGTACTAGACTCCTGGACTAGACTCCTAGTACTAGACTCCTGGACTAGACTCCTGGTGCTAGACTCCTGGACTAGACTCCTAGTACTAGACTCCTGGTGCTAGACTCCTGGTGCTAGACTCCTGGACTAGACTCCTGGTGCTAGACTCCTGGACTAGACTCCTAGTACTAGACTCCTGGTGCTAGCTCCTGGTGCTAGACTCCTGGTGCTAGACTCCTGGTGCTAGACTCCTGGACTAGACTCCTGGTGCTAGACTCCTGGTGCTAGACTCCTAGTGCTAGACTCCTGGTGCTAGACTCCTGGCTAGCTAGACTCCTGGTGCTAGACTCCTGGACTAGACTCCTAGTACTAGACTCCTGGACTAGACTCCTGGTGCTAGACTCCTGGTGCTAGTCTCCTGGTGCTAGACTCCTGGTGCTAGACTCCTGGACTAGACTCCTGGGTGCTAGACTCCTGGTGCTAGACTCCTAGTGCTAGACTCCTGGTGCTAGACTCCTGGACTAGACTCCTGGTACTAGACTCCTGGTGCTAGACTCCTGGACTAGACTCCTAGTACTAGACTCCTGGACTAGACTCCTGGACTAGACTCCTAGTACTAGACCCCTGGACTAGACTCCTGGTGCTAGACTCATGGGACTAGACTCCTAGTACTAGACTCCTGGACTAGACTCCTAGTACTAGACTCCTGGACTAGACTCCTAGTACTAGACTCCTGGGGCTAGACTCCTGGTGCTAGACTCCTGGACTAGACTCCTAGTACTAGACTCCTGGCTAGACTACTGGTGCTAGACTCCTGGTGCTAGACTCCTGGGGCTAGACTCCTGGACTAGACTCCTGGTGCTAGACTCCTGGACTAGACTCTGGTGCTAGACTCCTGGTGCTAGACTCCTGGTTCTAGACTCCTGGTACTAGACTCCTGGTGCTAGACTCCTGGTGCTAGACTCCTGGTTCTAGCCTCCTGGTGCTAGACTCCTGGTGCTAGACTCATGGTGCTAGACTCCTGGGCTAGACTCCTAGTACTAGACTCCTGGTGCTAGACTCCTGGCTAGACTCCTAGTCTAGACTCCTGGACTAGACTCCTGGTGCTAGACTCCTGGTGCTAGACTCCTGGTGCTAGACTCCTGGTCCTAGACTCCTGGTGCTAGACTCCTGGTGCTAGACTCCTGGTGCTAGACTCCTGGGTACTAGACTCCTGGTGCTAGACTCCTGGTGCTAGACTCCTGGTGCTAGACTCCTGTACTAGACTCCTGGACTAGACTCCTGGTGCTAGACTCCTGGTGCTAGACTCCTGTTGCTAGACTCCTGGTGCTAGACTCCTGGTCTAGACTCCTGGTGCTAGACTCCTGGTCCTAGACTCCTGGTGCTAGACTCCTGGTGCTAGACTCCTGGTGCTAGACTCCTGGTCCTAGACTCCTGGTGCTAGACTCCTGGTGCTAGACTCCTGGTGCTAGACTCCTGGTGCTAGACTCCTGGTGCTAGACTCCTGGTCCTAGACTCCTGGTGCTAGACTCCTGGTGCTAGACTCCTGGTGCTAGACTCCTGGGCTAGACTCCTGGTGCTAGACTCCTGGTGCTAGACCAATTCTATTCTCTTTATATCAGAACTAAAGACATGTCAGTGAGTGCTGGGACTCATGCATCCCTCTGTTAATGAGATCTCTGTGTAGAAACACTAACGTGATGTCACTTCCTGTGTGTGGCTGCACTTTACGAGGTTTAGTGTGCAGACGTGTTTACTGCGGGAATCGAACCAGTGTCTCTGTGTGCAGGGCTCCATCCCCCCCGTCCTCCTCAGCTCCATGACCACGGAGGGCGTCTGCGAGAGGGTGCACCTGATCGAGGGCATCGACCAAAGCATGATGGGAAACTACAGCGCCACCATCAGGAAGGTGTGTGTATTTATGTGTGTGTGTGTGTGTGTGAGTGACTAATGTGTGTGTGTGTGTGTGACTAATGTGTGTGTGTCTGTGTGTGTGATACTAACGTGTGTGTGGGTGTCTGTGTGTGTGTGACACTAACATGCGTGTGGGTGTCTGTGTGTGTGACTAACTTGTGTGTGTGTGTGTCTGTGTGTGTGTGACACTAACGTGTGTGTGTTTCCAGGCGAACGTGAACGGCCGTGTGCTGACGCAGTGTAACATCGACGAGCTGAAGAAGGAGATGAATATGAACTTCGGAGACTGGCAGCTGTTCCGAGCCTCGGTGAGTAAAATCTGATCACCTTATGTTCGGGGCGGGAATTATCTTCAATATTCATTGGATCATTCAATTCTTACACAATTCTGAGAAAACAATTATTATATTTTTTTACCAACTTGTTCCGAATTCCCACTTAAATCACAAAATTCCCACTTAAATCTCAGAATTCTCACCTAATCTTAGAATTCCCATACTAGTATCATAATTCCCAGTTAAATAAAAAAACTCCCACATAAATATCGGAATTCCCACTTAACCTGTTCAGCCCCAAACCGGTCTCAGGCTCCAGAAGGACTTTCCCAGAGCCAAGGACCATGTCCTCTGAAAGGGCTAGATGAATCATCTCTGTTCTCAAAGCGAGGATGAGCCTGGGAGCGGGTGCAGAGGAGTCAGACTCCATGTAGAGGTTTCTATTGAAAGTAAATTCAGATTGAACACACATCACAGTAAAACTGTAAATGATTGTGTCCGTCCAAAAAACTAAAACACGACTTATCGTGAAAGCACCCTTGGATGATGGGAGACTAGCTCTAGGAATCCAAAGCACAGCAGATAATAAGTGCCCTGTATCAAGATCGATGCAAAGCAAGTGACCTTTGACCTTCTAGAGGTTTAGGAAAACCCACCTCTGGGTCATCTGGGTGGGTTTCCATATCTCTGCCCCCTCGTTCCATTCTGATGATTGACGTCTCGTTGTAACCGTTAGAGCCGATGGCATCGAGGGGAAGTTCCTCCATCTAAACGTTACC
The DNA here is from genome assembly GCA_036324585.1 of Champsocephalus esox. Taxonomy (NCBI): domain Eukaryota; kingdom Metazoa; phylum Chordata; class Actinopteri; order Perciformes; family Channichthyidae; genus Champsocephalus; species Champsocephalus esox. Next base: position 1,450,852 of record CM070490.1, read on the forward strand.
CATTGGTGAACGAGTGCTGCGCAGCCAGAGCGCCCCGGAACAGGAAGCGGTCATACACTCTGGCGGCTATCATTAGCAGCTAATATGAAATCGGTGGAATGATGGATTATCCACCATCATTTCAAAGTGACAGACGTTGGATCGACCCATGGATTAACCTCCAGCAGCGTTGCTATCGTTCTAATGCCATTCACACGACCTTTGATCAGAATTACACCGAAGGGGAGAATACCTACTGCTCCGTAAAGGTGCGTGATGTCTGCTCCCTGTCGGAGTTCTGACCGCTCAGTGATGAGACCACTTTGATCTCAGAATTCCCACTTAAATCTCAGAATTCCCACTTAAACTCAGAATTCCAATTTAAATCTGAGTTCCCACTTAAACCTCAGAATTCCAATTTAAATCTGAGTTCCCACTTTGATCTCAGAATTCCCACTTAAATCTGAGTTCTCACTTTGATCTCCGAATTCCCACTTAAACCTCAGAATTCCCACTTAAACTCAGAATTCCCACTTAAACCTCAGAATTCTCACTTAAACCTCAGAATTCCCATTAAACCTCAGAATTCCCACTTAAACCTCAGAATTCCCACTTAAACCTCAGAATTCCCACTTAAATCTCAGAATTCCACTTAAACCTCAGAATTCCCATTAAACCTCAGAATTCCCACTTAAATCTCAGAATTCCCACTTAACCTCAGAATTCCCACTTAAATCTCAGAATTCCCACTTAAACCTCAGAATTCCCACTTAAATCTGAGTTCCCACTTAAACCTCAGAATTCCAACGTTTTTCTCAGAATTCCCACTTAAATCTGAGTTCCCACTTAAACCTCAGAATTCCCACTTAAATCTGAGTTCCCACTTAAACCTCAGAATTCCCACTTAAATCTGAGTTCCCACTTAAACCTCAGAATTCCCACTTAAATCTGAGTTCCCACTTAAACCTCAGAATTCCCACTTAAACCTCAGAATTCCCACTTAAACCTCAGAATTCCCACTTAAATCTCAGAATTCCCACTTAAACCTCAGAATTCCCACTTAAATCTCAGAATTCCCACTTAAATCTCAGAATTCCCACTTAAACCTCAGAATTCCCACTTAAACCTCAGAATTCCAACGTTTTTCTCAGAATTCCCACTTAAATCTGAGTTCCCACTTAAACCTCAGAATTCCCACTTCAAATCTGAGTTCCCACTTAAACCTCAGAATTCCCACTTAAATCTGAGTTCCCACTTAAACCTCAGAATTCCCACTTAAATCTCAGAATTCCCACTTAAACCTCAGAATTCCCAATTAAACCTCAGAATTCCCACTTAAATCTCAGAATTCCCACTTAAATCTCAGAATTCCCACTTAAACCTCAGAATTCCCACTTAAATCTCAGAATTCCCACTTAAACCTCAGAATTCCCACTTAAATCTCAGAATTCCCACTTAAACCTCAGAATTCCCACTTAAATCTCAGAATTCCCACTTAAATCTCAGAATTCCCACTTAAATCTCAGATTCCCACTTAAACCTCAGAATTCCAACGTTTTTCTCAGAATTCCCACTTAAATCTGAGTTCCCACTTAAACCTCAGAATTCCCACTTAAATCTGAGTTCCCACTTAAACCTCAGAATTCCCACTTAAATCTCAGATTCCCACTTAAACCTCAGAATTCCCACTTAAATCTCAGATTCCCACTTAAACCTCAGAATTCCCACTTAAACTCAGATTCCCACTTAAATCTCAGAATTCCCACTTAAATCTCAGAATTCCCACTTAAACCTCAGAATTCCCACTTAAATCTCAGAATTCCCACTTTACCTCAGAATTCCAGTCGTGTTTCTGCCTGTTTTCTGTTTTTCTCAGTTCTGGTGAGATCTCAGAATGTTCCGATGTGATTTTCCTGCCTGATGTTCCGACGCTCCCTTTGTGCTGCAGGTGCTGGAGATGCGCTCCATGGAGAACCAGCTGCTGCAGGAGGAAGCTGCCAGTGAGCAAGGCAGCACTCAGGCTCCGCCCCCAGACGCCTCCATCTTCAGCTTCAACCTCAGCTTCGAGGATCTGAGCAGCGACGAGCCTCCGAGGGCCGGAAACACACCGTGGACGGTATGAGAGCTATTACTAACTACTGTTATTGTCCAATCAGAGGACATCTATCATATACTGCACTCTTATTGTCCAATCAGAGGACACCTATCATATACTGCACTCTTATTGTCCAATCAGAGGACACCTATCATATACTGCACTCTTATTGTCCAACCAGAGGACATCTTATGTGGTGTTTAACTCTTCTTTTATATCTGAGGCCTAATATAGGTGACCTTTAACTCCTCCTCTCCTCCTCCTCTCCTCTCCTCCTCCCCCTCTCCTCTCCCTCTCGTCCTCTCCCCTCCTCCTCCTCCTCCCCCTCCTCTCCCCTCCTCCTCCTCTCCTCCTCCTCTCCCCCTCCTCCTCCCCTCTCCTCTCCTCTCCCCCTCTTCCCCCCCCCTCTCCCCCTCTCCCCCTCCTCCAGGCGGCGCGCCGTACAGCCAGCCTCACCTCTCTGAACTCTCAGGAGTCTTCCTCTCTGGACGTGTCCCGCCTGACGGATCGTCAGCAGGACGAGTACCGCTCCGCCTATGATGAGTACGTGTCTCAGATGGCCCAGACGGAGCTGAGCGGTGCGGAGCGACCCGTGCAGCCGCAGCCGGTTCAATTCCTGTCCTCCTCCGAGAGCAGGGAGGACACGGAGGGTCGCAGAGCCACGTTCGGGAAGAGGACCGGAGCCGGAAAACACACGACAACAACCACCGATAATAACAACCCAGACCTGGACCCCATCAGGGAGGAAGACGAGAAGAACAGCGAACACACAGCGGGGGCGAGGGGGCGGAGCTACAAGAAGATCGAAGAAGACGAGGAGTTGAAGAAGATCACGGCGATGAAGGGGAAGGACTTCCTGTCCGACGCCACGCTGGACAAAAAGGATTCGTCTGATTCTGGCGTCCGCTCCAACGAGAGCTCGCCCAATCACTCGCTGCAGGACGAGGAGGCGGAGCTAGAGGAAGACAGGAAGCGCGGTGGCGTTCCCGGTGTCCCGGGCGGCGTTCCCAGCATTCTTCAAGACATCCGGATGTCCATCTGCTCTGAGGACTGCAGCCTGATGGCCTCCAGCCCCGAGGACAGCTGGTCCTTCAACCTGAACTCCGTCTCGCTCAACAACAACTCCAACTCTAGGCCCCGCCCTCTCACCACCACTGACCCCGCCCCCCCCTCCTCCTCCACTGACGTCATCCTCTCCCCAAGCTCCGCCCCCCGCCCCGCTCCCACCAATGAGAACGTGCGGGTGGTTCACCTGCGGCGGGGGCTGAGGCCCGGCGACCCCCCCGAGGTCTGCAGCGTGTCGTCGGACACGGTGACCTTCGGAGACGAGAGAGAGAGCATCCTGTGATGTCATCCAGCCTCTCAGCCAATCAGGAGCCTCCGGGGGATAAAAGTCAGCCAATCAGGAGCCTCCGGGGGGGACAAGTCAGCCAATGACGGACATTAAGAAATAAATTAGAGATTAAAGACAAAAATTAGGAGAAGAAAAGTTAGAAGAAATCTGAAAAACACAAATTGGGTTTTGTTCAAATCTATAAAGTTAAACAATAAAACTAGAAAGGTTTAGGAGGTCAATGATTCTCTTTAAAGATTAAAGTCCTGAACTTTAAATAACCAAATAATGCAACATATTTAAGAGACAGAACATTTTAAATATTCAGAAAATATTTTTATCAAAATCACAAAATATACAGAATAAAAGTAAAATCTTCAGGATTAAAAACATTCATGAACTCAAAGGAACTCAAAGGAACTGAAAAGAAGATAATTGATTTAAAAATAGAAAATCTTATTATAAGAGAATGATATGGTGATTTTTCAAATGAAGCTCTGATAATAAATCAGTAAATTATCCTTTGAGCTTCTGATGAAGAGTTTTAATATTTAAAGTAAACAGAATTCAGCGTTCGGCATAAAATTTAAGAAATGTAAGAAGAAAACGTAATGTAAGAAAACTTGTCGTGGTTCCTGCATGTCGATGTTTAATCTCTTAAAAAACAAACTAAAGTAAATCTAAAAACGTTTGTGGTTTTTTTAATCTGTGAAAAAAATAACTACTTATGACATTTTCTTCAGATGTTTAAAACTGAAAATAATATTTATTGAAATTAGAAAAAAAAATAATAATTCAGAATTCCCACTTTAATCTCAGAATTCCCACCTTAATCTCAGAATTCCCACTTAAATCTCAGAATTCCCACTTTAATCTCAGAATTCCCACTTAAATCTCAGAATTCCCACTTTAATCTCAGAATTCCCACCTTCATCTCAGAATTCCCACCTAATCTCAGAATTCCCACTTAAATCTCAGAATTCCCACTTTAATCTCAGAATTCCCACTTTAATCTCAGAATTCCCACTTACATCTCAGAATTCCCACCTTAATTTCAGAATTCCCACTTAAATCTCAGAATTCCCACCTTCATCTCAGAATTCCCACTTTAATCAGAATTCCCACCATAATTTTAGAATTTCCACTTTAATCTCAGAATTCCCACTTGAATCTCAGAATTCCCACCTTAATCTCAGAATTCCCACCTTAATCTCAGAATTCCCACTTAAATCTCAGAATTCCCACTTTAATCTCAGAATTCCCACTTTAATCTCAGAATTCCCACCTTAATCTCAGAATTCCCACTTACATCTCAGAATTCCCACCTTAATCTCAGAATTCCCACTTAAATCTCAGAATTCCCACCTTAATCTCAGAATTCCCACCTTAATCTTTAGAATTCCCACTTAAATCTCAGAATTCCCACTTTAATCTCAGAATTCCCACCTTAATCTCAGAATTCCCACTTAAATCTCAGAATTCCCACTTTAATCTCAGAATTCCCACTTAAATCTCAGAATTCCCACTTTAATCTCAGAATTCCCACCTTCATCTCAGAATTCCCACTTAAATCTCAGAATTCCCACCTTAATCTCAGAATTCCCACTTTAATCTCAGAATTCCCACCTTCATCTCAGAATTCCCACCATAATTTTAGAATTCCCACTTAAATCTCAGAATTCCCACTTTAATCTCAGAATTCCCACCTTAATCTCAGAATTCCCACTTAAATCTCAGAATTCCCACCTTAATCTCAGAATTCCCACTTAAATCTCAGAATTCCCACCTTCATCTCAGAATTCCCACCATAATTTTAGAATTTCCACTTTAATCTCAGAATTCCCACTTTAATCTCAGAATTCCCACCTTAATCTCAGAATTCCCACTTAAATCTCAGAATTCCCACTTTAATCTCAGAATTCCCACTTAAATCTCAGAATTCCCACTTTAATCTCAGAATTCCCACTTTAATCTCAGAATTCCCACCTTCATCTCAGAATTCCCACTTAAATCTCAGAATTCCCACCTTAATCTCAGAATTCCCACTTTAATCTCAGAATTCCCACCTTCATCTCAGAATTCCCACCATAATTTTAGAATTCCCACTTAAATCTCAGAATTCCCACTTTAATCTCAGAATTCCCACCTTAATCTCAGAATTCCCACTTAAATCTCAGAATTCCCACCTTAATCTCAGAATTCCCACTTAAATCTCAGAATTCCCACCTTCATCTCAGAATTCCCACTTTAATCAGAATTCCCACCATAATTTTAGAATTTCCACTTTAATCTCAGAATTCCCACTTAAATCTCAGAATTCCCACCTTAATCTCAGAATTCCCACCTTAATCTCAGAATTCCCATTTAAATCTCAGAATTCCCACTTCAATCTCAGAATTCCCACTTTAATCTCAGAATTCCACCTTAATCTCAGAATTCCCACTTAAATCTCAGAATTCCCACCTTAATCTCAGAATTCCACTTAAATCTCAGAATTCCCACCTTCATCTCAGAATTCCCACCATAATTTTAGAATTCCCATTTAAATCTCAGAATTCCCACTTTAATCTCAGAATTCCCACCTTAATCTCAGAATTCCCACCTTAATCTCAGAATTCCCACTTTAATCTCAGAATTCCCACCTTAATCTCAGAATTCCCACTTTAATCTCAGAATTCCCACTTAAATCTCAGAATTCCCACCTTAATCTCAGAATTCCCACTTTAATCTCAGAATTCCCACCTTAATCTCAGAATTCCCACCTTAATCTCAGAATTCCCACTTTAATCTCAGAATTCCCACCATAATTTTAGAATTTCCACTTTAATCTCAGAATTCCCACCTTAATCTCAGAATTCCCACTTAATCTCAGAATTCCCACTTTAATCTCAGAATTCCCACTTAAATCTCAGAATTCCCACTTTAATCTCAGAATTCCCACCTTCATCTCAGAATTCCCACTTAAATCTCAGAATTCCCACCTTAATCTCAGAATTCCCACTTTAATCTCAGAATTCCCACCTTCATCTCAGAATTCCCACCATAATTTTAGAATTCCCACTTAAATCTCAGAATTCCCACTTTAATCTCAGAATTCCCACCTTAATCTCAGAATTCCCACTTAAATCTCAGAATTCCCACCTTAATCTCAGAATTCCCACTTAAATCTCAGAATTCCCACCTTCATCTCAGAATTCCCACCTAATTTTAGAATTTCCACTTTAATCTCAGAATTCCCACTTAAATCTCAGAATTCCCACCTTAATCTCAGAATTCCCACTTAAATCTCAGAATTCCCACTTTAATCTCAGAATTCCCACTTAATCTCAGAATTCCCACTTTAATCTCAGAATTCCCACTTTAATCTCAGAATTCCCACCTTCATCTCAGAATTCCCACTTAAATCTCAGAATTCCCACCTTAATCTCAGAATTCCCACTTTAATCTCAGAATTCCCACCTTCATCTCAGAATTCCCACCATAATTTTAGAATTCCCACTTAAATCTCAGAATTCCCACTTTAATCTCAGAATTCCCACCTTAATCTCAGAATTCCCACTTAAATCTCAGAATTCCCACCTTAATCTCAGAATTCCCACTTAAATCTCAGAATTCCCACCTTCATCTCAGAATTCCCACTTTAATCAGAATTCCCACCATAATTTTAGAATTTCCACTTTAATCTCAGAATTCCCACTTAAATCTCAGAATTCCCACCTTAATCTCAGAATTCCCACCTTAATCTCAGAATTCCCATTTAAATCTCAGAATTCCCACTTCAATCTCAGAATTCCCACTTTAATCTCAGAATTCCCACCTTAATCTCAGAATTCCCACTTAAATCTCAGAATTCCCACCTTAATCTCAGAATTCCCACTTAAATCTCAGAATTCCCACCTTCATCTCAGAATTCCCACCATAATTTTAGAATTCCCATTTAAATCTCAGAATTCCCACTTTAATCTCAGAATTCCCACCTTAATCTCAGAATTCCCACCTTAATCTCAGAATTCCCACTTTAATCTCAGAATTCCCACCTTAATCTCAGAATTCCCACTTTAATCTCAGAATTCCCACTTAAATCTCAGAATTCCACCTTAATCTCAGAATTCCCACTTTAATCTCAGAATTCCCACCTTAATCTCAGAATTCCCACCTTAATCTCAGAATTCCCACTTTAATCTCAGAATTCCCACCATAATTTTAGAATTTCCACTTTAATCTCAGAACTCCCACCTTAATCTCAGAATTCCCACTTAAATCTCAGAATTCCCTCCTTAATCTCAGAATTCCCACTTAAATCTCAGAATTCCCACTTTAATCTCAGAATTCCCACCTTCATCTCAGAATTCCCACTTTAATCTCAGAATTCCCACCATAATTTTAGAATTTCCACTTTAATCTCAGAACTCCCACCTTAATCTCAGAATTCCCACTTAAATCTCAGAATTCCCTCCTTAATCTCAGAATTCCCACTTAAATCTCAGAATTCCCACCTTCATCTCAGAATTCCCACTTTAATCTCAGAATTCCCACTTAAATCTCAGAATTCCCACCATAATTTTAGAATTCCCACTTTAATCTCAGAATTCCCACTTAAATCTCAGAATTCCCACCTTAATCTCAGAATTCCCATTTAAATCTCAGAATTCCCACCTTAATCTCAGAATTCCCACTTAAATCTCAGAATTCCCATTTAAATCTCAGAATTCCCACCTTTAATCTCAGAATTCCCACTTAAATCTCAGAATTCCCACCTTAATCTCAGAATTCCCACTTAAATCTCAGAATTCCCACCTTAATCTCAGAATTCCCACCTTAATCTCAGAATTCCCACTTAAATCTCAGAATTCCCACCTTAATCTCAGAATTCCCACTTAAATCTCAGAATTCCCACTTTAATCTCAAAATGTCTAGTGTTTAGTGGTAAGTGTTTCGTGGTAAGTGTTTAGTGGTTAGTGTTTAGTGGTTAGTGTTTAGGGTATAGTGGTTAGTGTTTAGGGTATAGTGGTTAGTGTTTAGGGTATACTGGTTAGTGTTTAGGGTATAGTGGTTAGTGTTTAGTGGTTAGTGTTTAGGGTTTAGTGGTTAGTGTTTAGGGTATAGTGGTTCGTGTTTAGTGGTTAGTGGTTAGTGTTTAGGGTATAGTGGTTCGTGTTTAGTGGTTAGTGGTTAGTGTTTCGGCTTTAGTGTTTAAGTGTAATTAATTTAATCGGGGAGCTTTTATTCTGAAATCTGATGAATCCCCGTTGACGTCTGAATCTGAAATCTGAATGAGTTGACGTAAGTCGACCTCTTTAACGACATCAAACATTTCATTGGAGTTTTAAGGAAATTGAGAGAAAACATGTTTTTATAAATATGACATCAGAGAGGAGATGAAGGAGCTGAACATCGCAGAGGGAGGGAACAGCGTTTCAGAGGGAACAGCGTTTCAGAGGGAACAGCGTTTCAGAGTGAAGCGTCTGATGAAAGTGAACAACGTGAAGGAACAGAAACTCTGATTTTCATCCTGCTGTGAAATAAAATAATTACATCTGGACGTTTCTCTGACTCTTTATTCTTTAGAATGATTTAAAGGTTTAACTGGCACCTTTCATAGCACCAAGGACACCTAGCAGGACCAAGGACACCTAGCAGGACCAAGGACACCTAGCAGGACCAAGGACACCTAGCAGGACCAAGGACACCTAGCAGGACCAAGGACACCTAGCAGGACCAAGGACACCTAGCAGGACCAAGGACACCTAGCAGGACCAAGGACACCTAGCAGGACCAAGGACACCTAGCAGGACCAGGGACACCTAGCAGGACCAAGGACACCTAGCAGGACCAAGGACACCTAGCAGGACCAAGGACACCCTACAGGGCCCAGGGACACCCTACAGGGCCCAGGGACACCCTACAGGGCCCAGGGACACCCTACAGGGCCCAGGGACACCTAGCAGGACCAAGGACACCTAGCAGGACCAAGGACACCTAGCAGGACCAGGGACACCCTACAGGGCCCAGGGACACCTAGCAGGACCAAGGACACCTAGCAGGACCAAGGACACCTAGCAGGACCAGGGACACCCTACAGGGCCCAGGGACACCTAGCAGGACCAAGGACACCCTACAGGGCCCAGGGACACCCTACAGGGCCCAAGGACACCCTACAGGGCCCAGGGACACCCTACAGGACCAGGGACACCCTACAGGGCCCAGGGACACCCTACAGGGCCCAGGGACACCCTACAGGGCCCAGGGACACCTAGCAGCAGGGCTTCCCAGAGCGGGGGGTCGCGAGATGATTACAAAATAAAAACGTTTAAAATTATAATTTTTTAATAAAAGATATATATTATTAATAATAACGTGTGCTGTTAGAACTTAACATCAATGTTTTAAATGGCATAAAGTACCTTAAACACACCGTCAGTTTAAATGCTGTTTTATACTGAAAAACCAGAAGTTCTTGTGCACAACCTGTTGTTGAGCTTTTATTCTGAAAATCCTTCATCTCCGGTTAGCATTTAGCATGTGGCTAATATTCCATTGACTATAGGGGTGGATTTAGTGGCGATATGACACGGACCGAACCGACTGATTTCAACACTCCAGCTATAGACGGCGAGATATTATTGTTGAATATTAAATGAAGGTACAGTTTATTTGAATACGTTAGGGTTTACAGACGTGGGTAGCATGAGACAACATCCGGAAACCAAACTGCCGTGAAGTATTTCTGGAGTATTGATTTCAGCGTTTAGAAAGTGTTAAATGAAAAGTCCTGAAAGAGGTACGGAGGAGAAAAGGCGTGTTTAGATCTATATTGAATGTACAATGTCTGAATCCCCTGATGCGCGGAGGAGCCAGCGGAGGAGCCAGCTGGAGCCAGCAGAGGAGGAGCCAGCGGAGGAGCCAGCAGAGGAGGAGCCAGCAGAGGAGCCAGCAGAGGAGCCAGCAGAGGAGCCAGCGGAGGAGCCAGCAGAGGAGCCAGCAGAGGAGGAGCCAGCAGAGGAGCCAGCGGAGGAGCCAGCAGAGGAGCCAGCTGGAGCCAGCAGAGGAGCCAGCAGAGGAGCCAGCAGAGGAGCCAGCGGAGGAGCCAGCGGAGGAGGAGCCAGCAGAGGAGCCAGCGGAGGAGCCAGCAGAGGAGCCAGCAGAGGAGCCAGCAGAGGAGCCAGCAGAGGAGCCAGCGGAGGAGCCAGCTGGAGCCAGAGCAGCGGTGTGTCTGACTGAACCATCTTCTGCTTGTCACAGCACCGCTCATGAAAGTAGACATTTGAACCTTCTCAGAGACTCCATGTCTCCTTCACAGCTTCTCTCCGGGACGAGCCTGATAACCAGTGGCGTTTCTATGTGTACCAAGTGGTGGCGCTCAAAACACGTGATGTCTGTCTGGAAGCTTCTGCAGAGAGGCTCGTGCTGCTGAGGCTCTTCAGGTTACACAGATTATATTCTGACCTAAATCAAAATATAATATTATTCTCAAAAGCCTCTTTAGTCTGAAGCTGCGATTCATTTCAAACACACAGTTCAGCAGAAGGATTCCAACACATGTCATGTTATCATTGAGATCCCATCTCAGTCTCTCCTCGACGTGGAGATGAAGTCCACGCTGTCCTCTGGACAAACATCGCTATTACTTTTATCTTCTTGTAGTTTCAAAAGTCTATCATGAATCTAATCTAATCGATGGATTTATGATTCTAAAATGATAAAGTAGGGTAGACATGTGGATATGATCCGGCTGAACAAAACGTGCATTTATCTAACAGCTACGTTCCCACAGATCTTACTTTGAGCTATTTTCTAAAATCCTCTGGAGGAACCTCGATGCTTTCTGTGGAGGGAAGCCACGCGCAGCTCACTTCCTGGTTTCAGGACGCCTCACTGCAGCTCTCTCTCTCTCCTCTTCACACACCACACTTTTCGCGGCACACGTACTCACAGCCAATCAGCTCTGAGTGATGTGAGATGGCGTATGGTGGGGATGGCAGCTCTATGCCCCTAGGGTCATTATTTGTTTGCCACACACATTAAATAGGACAATACTCTGAGCATGCGCAGTGCAGTTTCTACAGTCACCGTTCACTCAGACAGAGAGAGGGAGGGGCAGGACCGGGTTAGTCCCACATGGCTCTGAACAGCTCAACAGGCACACACTGCAGACACTCAGTAGAAGAACACAGACTGAAACAGCAACGAGACGAATCAGATGATTAAACATGATCTTAAAATATATTTTATATATTTTTTTTGTAATACTTCCTGCTGACACTAGGTGGGGCTGTGCCCTAATGACCAGTCGCACAGGCGTTTTATATCTCGGAGGGTTTGAGAGGAAGGTGTCGTCGAGGTGAGGTCCCGTGTGGGGGCCTGGGGCGGAGCAGCAATGATGGACGACGTCTCCAGGTTCCTGGACGTTTCACAAACAAAGATTCTCTCTGTCCTGATCCACGAGAGAGCAGATCAACAAGACTCCTGTCCCTTTAAGAGACGCGCCGTCCAATGAGAGAGCAGATCAACAAGACTCCTGTCCCTTTAAGAGACGCGCCGTCCAATGAGAGAGCAGATCAACAAGACTCCTGTCCCTTTAAGAGACGCGCCGTCCAATGGGAGAGCAGATCAACAAGACTCCTGTCCCTTTAAGAGACGCGCCGTCCAATGGGAGAGCAGATAAACAGGCCGTCCAATGGGAGAGCAGATAAACAGGCCGTCCAATGGGAGGGCAGATAAACAGGCCGTCCAATGGGAGAGCAGATAAACACGCCGTCCAATGGGAGAGCAGATAAACAGGCCGTCCAATGGGAGAGCAGATAAACAGGCCGTCCAATGGGAGAGCAGATAAACAGGCCGTCCAATGGGAGGGCAGATAAACAGGCCGTCCAATGGGAGGGCAGATAAACAGGCCGTCCAATGGGAGGGCAGATAAACAGGCCGTCCAATGGGAGGGCAGATAAACAGGCCGTCCAATGGGAGGGCAGATAAACAGGCCGTCCAATGGGAGGGCAGATAAACAGGCCGTCCAATGGGAGGGCAGATAAACAGGCCGTCCAATGGGAGGGCAGATAAACAGGCCGTCCAATGGGAGGGCAGATAAACAGGCCGTCCAATGGGAGGGCAGATAAACAGGCCGTCCAATGGGAGAGCAGATAAACAGGCCGTCCAATGGGAGAGCAGATAAACAGGCCGTCCAATGGGAGAGCAGATAAACAGGCCGTCCAATGGGAGAGCAGATAAACAAGACTCCTGTCCCTTTAAGAGACGCGCCATCCAATGGGAGAGCAGATCAACAAGACTCCTGTCCCTTTAAGAGACGCGCCGTCCAATGGGAGAGCAGATCAACAAGACTCCTGTCCCTTTAAGAGACGCGCCGTCCAATGAGAGAGCAGATCAACAAGACTCCTGTCCCTTTAAGAGACGCGCCGTCCAATGGGAGAGCAGATCAACAAGACTCCTGTCCCTTTAAGAGACGCGCCGTCCAATGGGAGAGCAGATCAACAAGACTCCTGTCCCTTTAAGAGACGCGCCGTCCAATGGGAGAGCAGATAAACAGGCCGTCCAATGGGAGAGCAGATAAACACGCCGTCCAATGGGAGAGCAGATAAACAGGCCGTCCAATGGGAGAGCAGATAAACAGGCCGTCCAATGGGAGAGCAGATCAACAAGACTCCTGTCCCTTTAAGAGACGCGCCGTCCAATGAGAGAGCAGATCAACAAGACTCCTGTCCCTTTAAGAGACGCGCCGTCCAATGGGAGAGCAGATCAACAAGACTCCTGTCCCTTTAAGAGACGCGCCGTCCAATGGGAGAGCAGATCAACAAGACTCCTGTCCCCTTAAGAGACGCGCCGTCCAATGAGAGAGCAGATCAACAAGACTCCTGTCCCTTTAAGAGACGCGCCGTCCAATGGGAGAGCAGATCAACAAGACTCCTGTCCCTTTAAGAGACGCGCCGTCCAATGGGAGAGCAGATCAACAAGACTCCTGTCCCTTTAAGAGACGCGCCGTCCAATGGGAGAGCAGATAAACAGGCCGTCCAATGGGAGAGCAGATAAACACGCCGTCCAATGGGAGAGCAGATAAACAGGCCGTCCAATGGGAGAGCAGATAAACAGGCCGTCCAATGGGAGAGCAGATAAACAGGCCGTCCAATGGGAGGGCAGATAAACAGGCCGTCCAATGGGAGGGCAGATAAACAGGCCGTCCAATGGGAGGGCAGATAAACAGGCCGTCCAATGGGAGGGCAGATAAACAGGCCGTCCAATGGGAGGGCAGATAAACAGGCCGTCCAATGGGAGGGCAGATAAACAGGCCGTCCAATGGGAGGGCAGATAAACAGGCCGTCCAATGGGAGGGCAGATAAACAGGCCGTCCAATGGGAGGGCAGATAAACAGGCCGTCCAATGGGAGAGCAGATAAACAGGCCGTCCAATGGGAGAGCAGATAAACAGGCCGTCCAATGGGAGAGCAGATAAACAGGCCGTCCAATGGGAGAGCAGATAAACAGGCCGTCCAATGGGAGAGCAGATAAACAAGACTCCTGTCCCTTTAAGAGACGCGCCATCCAATGGGAGAGCAGATCAACAAGACTCCTGTCCCTTTAAGAGACGCGCCGTCCAATGGGAGAGCAGATCAACAAGACTCCTGTCCCTTTAAGAGACGCGCCGTCCAATGAGAGAGCAGATCAACAAGACTCCTGTCCCTTTAAGAGACGCGCCGTCCAATGGGAGAGCAGATCAACAAGACTCCTGTCCCTTTAAGAGACGCGCCGTCCAATGGGAGAGCAGATCAACAAGACTCCTGTCCCTTTAAGAGACGCGCCGTCCAATGGGAGAGCAGATAAACAGGCCGTCCAATGGGCAGATAAACAGGCCGTCCAATGGGAGAGCAGATAAACAGGCCGTCCAATGGGAGAGCAGATAAACAGGCCGTCCAATGGGAGAGCAGATAAACAGGCCGTCCAATGGGCAGATAAACAGGCCGTCCAATGGGAGAGCAGATAAACAGGCCGTCCAATGGGAGAGCAGATAAACAGGCCGTCCAATGGGAGGGCAGATAAACAGGCCGTCCAATGGGAGAGCAGATAAACAGGCCGTCCAATGGGAGAGCAGATAAACAGGCCGTCCAATGGGAGAGCAGATAAACAGGCCGTCCAATGGGAGGGCAGATAAACAGGCCGTCCAATGGGAGAGCAGATAAACAGGCCGTCCAATGGGAGAGCAGATAAACAGGCCGTCCAATGGGAGAGCAGATAAACAGGCCGTCCAATGGGAGAGCAGATAAACAGGCCGTCCAATGGGAGAGCAGATAAACAGGCCGTCCAATGGGAGAGCAGATAAACACGCCGAGCCGATTTATTAAATACAGAAAAACGTTTTTATTTATTTCTCGTTTATATTGCACAAAAATAATGAGCAGAAACAAAAATGTGCCGTTAATATAAAAAAATAAGCGGGATCCAGTTCTCCCCGAACTCACTCACGAGCTATCTTACAAACATTTACACCTGACCCCCACACAAACAACAACAACAACAACAACAACAACAACATTCAGGGGCGTCTGGATCCCTCCACTGTACAAAAATACTTCATTTAATAAAAATAGACGAGGTATGTTGGTTTCACAGATCTGTGTGTGTGTGTGTGTGTGTGTGTGTGTGTGTGTGTGTGTGTGTGTGTGTGTGTGTGTGTGTGTGTGTGTGTGTGTGTGTGTGTGTGTGTGTGTCAGTAGGAGAACACCAGGTCGGGGAAGTAGCTGATGAGTTCGGGGTCGCAGGAGTCCGGGAAGTCGAAGTGAGAGCCGAGGCTGCCCTCGGAGTCCTGGTCCGGATCCACCAGAGAGAGGCTGAGGGTCCCGACGGGGGGCGATCCTCCTGACGGGGGCCACGGGTCAGAGGAGGCGTGGAGGCCGGCCAGCAGGCTGGGAGGGAGGTCGTCCAGGTTCCTGCAAACACACAACACGGTCAGAACGTCGTGTCCAACACGAGGCCATCAGGGCCTTCAGGCCCGGACACACCAACCCGATTCTGGGAGTCGGAGGCTGTCGGGCATTCGCGGCGCCGTAGTCAGGTTGGTGTGTCCCGCACCGTCGACCGTGACACGCCTTATTTGGACCGCCCGACCCGATGCATGGCCGACTCAACATGTTGAGTCGGCCATGCATCGGGTCGGGCGGTCCGACCAAGCAATCACTCTGATTGGCTGTTCAGCTAGCGAATCAGAGCATGAGAAGCGAAGCGGAAGTGAGGGACGTAAACAAACGATTTAAGAAGGCACACACAGACTGCTATTCTTTTTCATCGTCATGGCGATCTGGAACGACGCAAACGAAGACCTGCTGATCACCTTGATCCAGGAGAGCTCTGTGTGATGTTACGGAGAAAAGATACTCTTCTTCCTCTCTGTCTTCCGGTTGTTGCTCTTCTGAATGACGAATACACACTACCGCCGCCTGCTGGTAAGGAGAGGTATTGCCACTCACGCACTGAAGTCGGTGCGGTGTGTTCCCGTGCGACACATGGCCAACACGCAGGAGAACACCGCAACGCAACAGCCGACGTCGGCGAGTCCTCTGGCGACTGCTTGGTGTGTCAGGGCCTTAAGGATGCTCATCTCCCAGCCTGTGGAGGACACTGCTCTGAACTAGCCTCTGTATGTGATGACTCCCTCCCTCTGGGGGGGACACAGACACGCGGGTCCTGAGGTGAAGCTCAGCCGGGGACCAGGGACAGTCTGACGGAGGACACGGTGCCAGGAGGTCTATAGACAGGGATATCAGGAGCGACCTGCAGACTGCAGTCAGAGTCACCTCAATGTTAGCGCCGCCATCACCGTTTAGTCTCCGTCACGCTGGAGACACCTCGATGTCTGCTCTACATCACCATCTGTCCCCAGTGTGTCCCCAGTCTGTCCCCCGGTGAGTCCCCGGTCTGTGTCCCCAGTCTGTCCCCCGGTGAGTCCCCAGTCTGTCCCCGATGCGTCCCCAGTCTGTCCCCGGTGCGTCCCCAGTCTGTCCCCGGTGAGTCCCCAGTCTGTCCCCGGTGAGTCCCCAGTCTGTCCCCGGTGCGTCCCCAGTCTGTCCCCGGTGCGTCCCCGGTGCATCCCCGGTGTGTCCCCCCAGTCTGTCCCCGGTGCGTCCCCGGTGCGTATATTAGTTTTCCAATGTTATCCGAAGAGTGAAGATAATCGGAGCGATGTGGAGCATCTGGGGCTACGGCGATACTGGCATCAGTCGGTTCATTCATTTAAAAAACCGTTTACTGCATCGTAACAAGTGTTGCCCCGTGAGGCCGGCCGTTACGGCTGCTATTAAAGCGCTGCTGCTATAACAGAAATATGTGTTGTACTCGGGTTGGAAAACGTTACAGACGGAATTTGGAAAATAAATAAATCCCTCCGCCGATACTACCGAACATCCGGAGCCCTCAAAGCGTATTCGGGCCGCCCCAGATGCGTCTGTGCCCCCGGACGCCGCCTGCAGTCCGCTCCAGGTCTCTGGGGAGTCAGGCCTGCGGCTCCAATCCTTCGGGGCTTCCTCTCATTGAGGTTTAGCCCGGCATTTTAACGTTCCCCACCAGATCCTCTTTCAGACCAGCTCGGCCTCATCACGCACGACCAAACCCTGCAGATACAGGTTTGCTCAATGGGTCAAAATGACTGAGATCTACCAGCTGCAGCTTGAAGGGGGTTTAAAAGCTCAAAACACCCCGTGTCTGTCAGCGTTTCTCAAACTCTTTCAGACCAAGGACTTCACCAATAAAGAACACATGTGTGATGAAGGTGCTGATCTGGGCTGTATCATGCAATCTGAAACTGAACGTAAGCTCGCTCCTTTGCGGAGATATTCCCGCGAGAGTGCGGAAAACTTAAATGTATTTATTTATTTCAAATGTGAAATGTTACCAATATACTCACGGACCACTAGGGGGCGCTCGCGGGCCACCAGTGGTCCGCGGACCCCACTTTGAGGAGCGCTGGGACACAGGATCAAAACACGGAGACATATTTGCTAAAATGTCTAAATCTCTGCGGAAATTCAAACATTATTTTGTATACGTTTCACATTCTGGCATTTAAACCTCACCGTTAGATCAGAGCCACCTTTAAAGAACATATACATTTCATATTCCATGTATTTAGACTTATTGCACTACTTTGTTTTGTGTGTTTGATTGTGTTGCATTGTTGGGGGTCTGAAGGATGTCATTGGTGTGTCCTATGTTCATGCTGCTCTGTTGGAGGAGTCTACACTGCAGCTGCTAACCCATCTCCACGCCTTCTCTATGGCTTCCTCTACGGACCGGAGAATGGAGGTTTCCTACCTGAGGTGGAGCTCCTCCTCCCCGGCGCTGGAGGAGGAGGCCGGGCTGCTGGAGCTCTGCTGCCGGGGGACAGAGCTCTGCTGCCGGGGGACAGAGCTCTGCTGCCGGGTGATATTCTTGAAACTGTAGAAGAGCCTCTCCTCCTCTTCTTCACTCTTTATCTCCTCTTCGTCCTCCTCATCTTCCTCCTCTTCCTCGGAGTCGGTGAACTCTCGTTTGACGAGCTTAGTGGCCGTGAAGCTGCTGGTCAGCACGTAGCGGTACCGGGGGTCCTGCTGCACCGGGACCTGACCCGGCCTCCTGGTGCTGCTGGGCTTCAACCGGGAGAACTTCTTATCTGTGGAAGTGGGTCTCACAGTGGAGGTGGGTCTCACGGTGGAGACGGGGGTGGGTCTCACGACGGAGGTGGGTCTCACGACGGAGGTGGGTCTCACGGCGGAGGTTTTCTCCGGGGAAGAGACTCCAGTACAGCCCTCGGTCCGGGCCTTCTTCCTGGGCCGGTACTTGTAGTCCGGATGTTGGGCCATGTGCTGTAGCCGGAGCCGCTCCGCCTCCCGGATGAACGGGATCTTCTCCGAGTCTCTGAGCAGCTTCCAGCGCTTCCCGAGCCGCTTGGAAATCTCCGCGTTGTGCAAGTCCGGGGACTGGTCCATGATCTTCCTCCTCTCGATCTTGGACCACACCATGAAGGCGTTCATCGGCCTCTTGATGTGTCCCGTGGCGGTCTTCCAGCGGTCTGGTTTCTGCGGTGCGGAGCTGCACGCTGAGGCCGTCTGTAGCGGTGCGGAGCTGCACGGTGAGGCCGTCTGTAGCGGTGCGGAGCTGCACGGTGAGGCCGCCTCCCGGGACCCGCCATGCTGCGTATGTTCCACCATGTTCCCGAAGCCTCCAGCTGACGGACCCGAGTCAGTGGAGCCTCCCGCCACCTTAGTTCTGTTTCTACCTGCTTTATTTCCTCTTAAATATCCGTTAAAACGCGTTATTCCGCCGCGGCTGCGACTGCTTCTCTGTGTTCAAACTTCCAAACCGGCGTCTTATTTACCGACTGATGGGTACCGCCCTCAGCCAATCACAGCTCTTCTTCTCCAAAAACCCTCCCGCCTCCGCATCGCCCTCCGCCAATCATCGCTGTTCTTCTCCCAACACGTTCCCGCCTCCACTGCTGTGTTAGCCAATCACAGCTCTTCTTTTCCCAAAACCTTCCCGCCTCCACTGCTGTCTCAGCCAATCACAGCTCTTCTTCTCGCTCTCTGGCGTGCGGCCGTTGGATTCTGTATCTCCTCACCTTCCTGATGTAACGCTTCCATCGCCGTGTATTTGTATTTAAATCACAAGAGGACCCTCTCAAAGGACTCACTCCATGTCTTTTCAAATTGTTCCCTAGATTTAGGATTTCTAAGTGACATGACGTTTATCAAATGTAAGTCAACTACAGACACAGACACACTTATACCAATACATCAGAATCAAGTGTATTGCCAGGCACGTTTCCACACACAAAGAATGAGATGTTGTGTCTGGTGGTGCGAACCAAAGCAGGCACAACACCAGGGCGCCATTTTAGTTGTCACCTGAAAAGTAAACAGATGAAAACATCAGACTGAGGCCGTTTCTCAGTGTCGAGGAGGCTTGCTTGGTACCACCATGGATGTGGGTAGCACCGGTCTATGGCTAGCACATGTATGCTGGGTATTTCAACAGTGATTCGGCGCCACTCGATTACGTAGTATGCTTGAAATAGTGGCTCTGGAGCAGCTTTACTCACATTGAGAAACGGCCTGAGTTTCCCCTGGAGCTCTGCAGTGTGTGTGGCTCCTTCAGGGATTTGTGAATCCTTGAAGGCTTTTATTCAGGCCTTTCGCTAAACTCCATTTCAGCATCATATTTCATTTTATGGGCTGTCATTCAGGTCAAACTACAAAATAACCCGATTATGTTGACGTCGGAATGACAGGGAATAAACTGACGTAATGTCTTTGTAGAGTAACATCTAGGCAACCAGGACTTAATAAATCAGCATTATGAGTCCTAAAACCCACGTGAAGTCATGTGACCGTGCTGTAGTTCCTTTATAGCCCAACATTAGCCTCCTTTAGCTTAGCGGTGGTGACGTGAAGTCATGTGACCGTGCTGTAGTTCCTTTATAGCCCAACATTAGCCTCCTTTAGCTTAGCGGTGGTGACGTGAAGTCATGTGACCGTGCTGTAGTTCCTTTATAGCCCAACATTAGCCTCCTTTAGCTTAGCGGTGGTGACGTGAAGTCATGTGACCGTGCTGTAGTTCCTTTATAGCCCAACATTAGCCTCCTTTAGCTTAGCGGTGGTGACGTGAAGTCATGTGACCGTGCTGTAGTTCCTTTATAGCCCAACATTAGCCTCCTTTAGCTTAGCGGTGGTGACGTGAAGTCATGTGACCGTGCTGTAGTTCCTTTATAGCCCAACATTAGCCACCTTTAGCTTAGCGGTGGTGACGTGAAGTCATGTGACCGTGCTGTAGTTCCTTTATAGCCCAACATTAGCCTCCTTTAGCTTAGCGGTGGTGACGTGAAGTCATGTGACCGTGCTGTAGTTCCTTATAGCCCAACATTAGCCTCCTTTAGCTTAGCGGTGGTGACGTGAAGTCATGTGACCGTGCTGTAGTTCCTTTATAGCCCAGCATTAGCCTCCTTTAGCTTAGCGGTGGTGACGTGAAGTCATGTGACCGTGCTGTAGTTCCTCTATAGCCCAACATTAGCCTCCTTTAGCTTAGCGGTGGTGACGTGAAGTCATGTGACCGTGCTGTAGTTCCTTTATAGCCCAACATTAGCCTCCTTTAGCTTAGCGGTGGTGACGTGAAGTCATGTGACCGTGCTGTAGTTCCTTTATAGCCCAACATTAGCCTCCTTTAGCTTAGCGGTGGTGACGTGAAGTCATGTGACCGTGCTGTAGTTCCTTTATAGCCCAACATTAGCCTCCTTTAGCTTAGCGGTGGTGACGTGAAGTCATGTGACCGTGCTGTAGTTCCTTTATAGCCCAACATTAGCCTCCTTTAGCTTAGCGGAGGTGACGTGAAGTCATGTGACCGTGCTGTAGTTCCTCTA
>CM070490.1:1474146-1481646 GCA_036324585.1 Champsocephalus esox
AGGCTAACAGTGTCCCCCTGCTTCTAGCCTTTGTGCGAAGCTAGGCTAACAGTGTCCCCCTGCTTCTAGCCTTTGTGCGAAGCTAGGCTAACAGTTTCCCTCTGTTTACAGCCTTTGTGCTAAGCTAGGCTAACAGTGTCCCTCTGCTTCCAGTGTTTGTGCTTAGCTAGGCTAACAGTGTCCCTCTGCTTACAGCCTTTGTGCTAAGCTAGGCTAACAGTGTCCCTCTGCTTCCAGTGTTTGTGCTAAGCTAGGCTAACAGTGTCCCTCTGCTTCCAGTGTTAGTGCTAAGCTAGGCTAACAGTGTCCCCCTGCTTCTAGCCTTTGTGCTAAGCTAGGCTAACAGTGTCCCCCTGCTTCTAGCCTTTGTGCGAAGCTAGGCTAACAGTTTCCCTCTGTTTACAGCCTTTGTGCTAAGCTAGGCTAACAGTGTCCCTCTGCTTCCAGTGTTTGTGCTTAGCTAGGCTAACAGTGTCCCTCTGCTTCTAGCCTTTGTGCGAAGCTAGGCTAACAGTGTCCCTCTGCTTACAGCCTTTGTGCTAAGCTAGGCTAACAGTGTCCCTCTGCTTCCAGTGTTTGTGCTAAGCTAGGCTAACAGTGTCCCTCTGCTTCCAGTGTTAGTGCTAAGCTAGGCTAACAGTGTCCCCCTGCTTCTAGCCTTTGTGCTAAGCTAGGCTAACAGTGTCCCCCTGCTTCTAGCCTTTGTGCGAAGCTAGGCTAACAGTTTCCCTCTGTTTACAGCCTTTGTGCTAAGCTAGGCTAACAGTGTCCCTCTGCTTCCAGTGTTTGTGCTTAGCTAGGCTAACAGTGTCCCTCTGCTTCTAGCCTTTGTGCGAAGCTAGGCTAACAGTGTCCCTCTGCTTCCAGTGTTAGTGCTAAGCTAGGCTAACAGTGTCCCCCTGCTTCTAGCCTTTGTGCTAAGCTAGGCTAACAGTGTCCCCCTGCTTCTAGCCTTTGTGCGAAGCTAGGCTAACAGTTTCCCTCTGTTTACAGCCTTTGTGCTAAGCTAGGCTAACAGTGTCCCTCTGCTTCCAGTGTTTGTGCTTAGCTAGGCTAACAGTGTCCCTCTGCTTCCAGCCTTTGTGCGAAGCTAGGCTAACAGTTTCCCTCTGTTTACAGCCTTCGTGCGAAGCTAGGCTAACAGTGTCCCTCTGCTTCCAGCCTTTGTGCTAAGCTAGGCTAACAGTGTCCCTCTGCTTCTAGCCTTTGTGCGAAGCTAGGCTAACAGTGTCCCTCTGCTTCCAGCCTTTGTGCGAAGCTAGGCTAACAGTTTCCCTCTGTTTACAGCCTTCGTGCGAAGCTAGGCTAACAGTGTCCCTCTGCTTCCAGCCTTTGTGCTAAGCTAGGCTAACAGTTTCCCTCTGCTTCCAGTGTTAGTGCTAAGCTAGGCTAACAGTGTCCCCCTGCTTCTAGCCTTTGTGCGAAGCTAGGCTAACAGTTTCCCTCTGTTTACAGCCTTTGTGCTAAGCTAGGCTAACAGTGTCCCCCTGCTTCCAGTGTTAGTGCGAAGCTAGGGTTTAAACCGGGGACTAACCAGCTTTTAACCCTGACATTAAAGCTGAGCAGAATATAAATGATCTGAGATAAAGCAGGGATTATTTGGAGACAGATTAGAGTTGTGTGAGTGAGCTGCAAAAGGATTTAAAGGCAGTGATTACCCTGAAACACGCCAGGAATTAACCAGAGGAGGGAGAAGTACTCAGATCGTGTACTTGAGTAAAAGTAGAAGTATTCAGATCGTGTAGGCCTACTTAGTAAAAGTAGAAGTACTCAGATATTGTAAAAGTATCTCAAAATGGTACAATCAGATTGATGCTGAATTGAGATCTGATGTTCCACAGGTCATTGAACGCCTCATGGACCTTTGCTCCAGCGCCACGACTCGGTTGTGGTACATTCAGATGTTTAAATATGTTAAAGGTTTCCTATCTGTAGGCATATATTATGGGTCTCAGATATATACCCAGGTGGAGCTCATGCCTGCTCAGAACTCTCCCAGCAGAAACTCAGCCAAACGCTGCCGTGATGAAACTCCACATCCTGTTCCAAACCACATCAAGGATCCTCTGAAACAGGATGGAGCTCAAACTCTCTCTCTCTCTCCACCAGGTGACTTCCTCTTGACTTCCTGCTTCCTCCCTCCCTCTCCAGCACAGGTTAGCTCTGAGTGCTAGCATGCTAATGTGAACACAGACCGTATCTCTTCCAGAACACGTCTCATTGGTTCTGACAGCAACGTTTCTGATTGGCCGTGGGGGTAAAGCCCGCCCACATTTGAGTAATGCCGTCATGACGCAGCAAATCTGGATCAGCTCCGTTGGTCCCCGTTTTTAGAGACGTGGGTACGGAGGAGAAGAGAGAGGGGTTTGTTCTGACACTTTGAGAGTCTCCTGACACACGGGGGACACATGGGGGACACACCGGGGACACATGGGGACACATGGTGATGTAGAGAAGACATCTCTTTGTGAGTCTCCTGACACACCGGGGACACACGGGGACACATGGGGACACATGTTGATGTAGAGAAGAGACATCAGAAAGTGCATTTTGCATGATGGGTCCCCTTTAATGCGTAGCTGAGATCCAGGCTGGGAGCAGCAGCTGGTTTCCTTAAGAGACACCAAGCTGTCAGACCCTCCCCCCCCTCTGTGGGAGGCATTATACTGGGGGGGAGGCATTATACTGGGGGAGAGGCATTATACTGGGGGGGAGGCATTATACTGGGGGAGAGGCATTATACTGGGGGAGAGGCATTATACTGGGGGGGAGGCATTATACTGGGGGGGAGGCATTATACTGGGAGAGGGAGGAGTGGGGAGGCAGTGGATTTAGGCCAGGGAAGCACCAGGGATTAGGGGAGAGACCCAGAGGAGATCCACTCATTTAAATAAATCAGAAACTCTTCCACAACGCACCCTGGGAACCCAGACGCACACAGCTGGGAGACCAGGGGACACTAAAGAGTGACGCACACAGCTGGAGACCAGGGGACACTAAAGAGTGACGCACACAGCTGGGAGGCCAGGGGACACTAAAGAGTGACGCACACAGCTGGGAGACCAGGGGACACTAAAGAGTGACGCACACAGCTGGGAGACCAGGGGACACTAAAGAGTGACGCACACAGCTGGAGACCAGGGGACACTAAAGAGTGACGCACACAGCTGGGAGACTAGGGGACACTAAAGAGTGACGCACACATCTGGGAGACCAGGGGACACTAAAGAGTGACGCACACAGCTGGGAGACCAGGGGACACTAAAGAGTGACGCACACAGCTGGGAGGCCAGGGGACACTAAAGAGTGACACACACAGCTGGGAGACCAGGGGACACTAAAGAGTGACGCACACAGCTGGAGACCAGGGGACACTAAAGAGTGACGCACACAGCTGGAGACCAACTGGATCTGATCTGGAACGCATTCAAACTAAAGTATTCCATTTCCAACTAACGTTGACCACGCGTTTTAAAGTGTGTCCATAATCCAGGAGGACGTTTGCTGGTCCGGAGGTTTAGGGTTCTGATGAAAGCGCTGCGTTCCTCCGTCCTCCACACTACTCAAGTACACGATCTGTGTACTTCTACTTTTACTCAAGTACACGATCTGTGTACTTCTACTTTTACTCAAGTACTAGACCTGAGTACTTCTACTTTTACTCCAGTACCAGATCTGTGTACTTCTACTTTTACTCAAGTACAAGGTCTGAGTACTTCTACTTTTACTCAAGTACTATATCTGTGTACTTCTACTTTTACTCAAGTACCAGATCTGTGTACTTCTACTTTTACTCAAGTACAAGTTCTGAGTACTTCTACTTTTACTCAAGTACAAGGTCTGAGTACTTCTACTTTTACTCAAGTACTAGACCTGAGTACTTCTACTTTTACTCCAGTACCAGATCTGTGTACTTCTACTTTTACTCAAGTACTAGACCTGTGTACTTCTACTTTTACTCAAGTACAAGATCTGAGTACTTCTACTTTTACTCAAGTACAAGGTCTGAGTACTTCTACTTTTACTCAAGTACAATATCTGAGTACTTCTACTTTTACTCAAGTACTAGACCTGAGTACTTCTACTTTTACTCCAGTACCAGATCTGTGTACTTCTACTTTTACTCAAGTACTAGATCTGTGTACTTCTACTTTTACTCAAGTACAAGATCTGAGTACTTCTACTTTTACTCAAGTACAAGATCTGAGTACTTCTACTTTTACTCAAGTACAATATCTGAGTACTTCTACTTTTACTCAAGTACTAGATCTGAGTACTTCTACTTTTACTCAAGTACCAGATCTGTGTACTTCTACTTTTACTCAAGTACAAGGTCTGAGTACTTCTACTTTTACTCAAGTACATATCTGTGTACTTCTACTTTTACTCAAGTACCAGATCTGTGTACTTCTACTTTTACTCAAGTACAAGTTCTGAGTACTTCTACTTTTACTCAAGTACAAGATCTGAGTACTTCTACTTTTACTCAAGTACAAGATCTGAGTACTTCTACTTTTACTCAAGTACAAGATCTGAGTACTTCTACTTTTACTCAAGTACCAGACCTGAGTACTTCTACTTTTACTCAAGTACTAGATCTGAGTACTTCTACTTTTACTCCAGTACCAGATCTGTGTACTTCTACTTTTACTCAAGTACTAGACCTGAGTACTTCTACTTTTACTCAAGTACAAGATCTGAGTACTTCTACTTTTACTCAAGTACAAGATCTGAGTACTTCTACTTTTACTCAAGTACAAGATCTGAGTACTTCTACTTTTACTCAAGTACTAGACCTGAGTACTTCTACTTTTACTCAAGTACAAGATCTGTGTACTTCTACTTTTACTCAAGTACAAGATCTGAGTACTTCTACTTTTACTCAAGTACTATATCTGAGTACTTCTACTTTTACTCAAGTACAAGGTCTGAGTACTTCTACTTTTACTCAAGTACAGATCTGAGTACTTCTACTTTTACTCAAGTACTAGACCTGAGTACTTCTACTTTTACTCAAGTACAAGATCTGTGTACTTCTACTTTTACTCAAGTACAAGATCTGAGTACTTCTACTTTTACTCAAGTACAAGATCTGAGTACTTCTACTTTTACTCAAGTACAAGATCTGAGTACTTCTACTTTTACTCAAGTACAATATCTGAGTACTTCTACTTTTACTCAAGTACTAGATCTGAGTACTTCTACTTTTACTCAAGTACAAGATCTGTGTACTTCTACTTTTACTCAAGTACAAGATCTGTGTACTTCTACTTTTACTCAAGTACTATATCTGTGTACTTCTACTTTTACTCAAGTACCAGATATGTGTACTTCTACTTTTACTCAAGTACAAGTTCTGAGTACTTCTACTTTTACTCAAGTACAAGATCTGAGTACTTCTACTTTTACTCAAGTACAAGATCTGAGTACTTCTACTTTTACTCAAGTACAAGGTCTGAGTACTTCTACTTTTACTCAAGTACCAGATCTGAGTACTTCTACTTTTACTCAAGTACTAGATCTGAGTACTTCTACTTTTACTCCAGTACCAGATCTGAGTACTTCTACTTTTACTCAAGTACTAGATCTGTGTACTTCTACTTTTACTCAAGTACAAGATCTGAGTACTTCTACTTTTACTCAAGTACAAGGTCTGAGTACTTCTACTTTTACTCAAGTACAATATCTGAGTACTTCTACTTTTACTCAAGTACTAGACCTGAGTACTTCTACTTTTACTCAAGTACCAGATCTGTGTACTTCTACTTTTACTCAAGTACTAGACCTGTGTACTTCTACTTTTACTCAAGTACTATATCTGTGTACTTCTACTTTTACTCAAGTACAAGATCTGTGTACTTCTACTTTTACTCAAGTACAAGTTCTGAGTACTTCTACTTTTACTCAAGTACAAGGTCTGAGTACTTCTACTTTTACTCAAGTACAAGATCTGAGTACTTCTACTTTTACTCAAGTACAAGGTCTGAGTACTTCTACTTTTATTCAAGTACCAGATCTGAGTACTTCTACTTTTACTCAAGTACTAGATCTGAGTACTTCTACTTTTACTCAAGTACCAGATCTGTGTACTTCTACTTTTACTCAAGTACTAGACCTGTGTACTTCTACTTTTACTCAAGTACAAGATCTGAGTACTTCTACTTTTACTCAAGTACAAGATCTGAGTACTTCTACTTTTACTCAAGTACAAGGTCTGAGTACTTCTACTTTTACTCAAGTACCAGACCTGAGTACTTCTACTTTTACTCAAGTACTAGACCTGAGTACTTCTACTTTTACTCCATTACCAGTTCTGAGTACTTCTACTTTTACTCAAGTACTAGACCTGTGTACTTCTACTTTTACTCAAGTACTATATCTGTGTACTTCTACTTTTACTCAAGTACAAGATCTGTGTACTTCTACTTTTACTCAAGTACTAGACCTGAGTACTTCTACTTTTACTCAAGTACCAGACCTGAGTACTTCTACTTTTACTCAAGTACTAGACCTGAGTACTTCTACTTTTACTCCAGTACCAGATTTGAGTACTTCTGCTTTTACTCAAGTACAAGATCTGAGTACTTCTACTTTTACTCAAGTCCAAGGTCTGAGTACTTCTACTTTTACCAAGTCCAAGGTCTGAGTACTTCTACTTTTACTCAAGTCCAAGGTCTGAGTACTTCTACTTTTACGAAGTCCAAGGTCTGAGTACTTCTACTTTTACTCAAGTACAAGATCTGAGTACTTCTACTTTTACTCAAGTACAAGATCTGAGTACTTCTACTTTTACTCAAGTACAAGATCTGAGTCCTTCTACTTTTACTAAGTCCAAGATCTGAGTCCTTCTACTTTTACTAAGTCCAAGGTCTGAGTACTTCTACTTTTACTAAGTCCAAGGTCTGAGTACTTCTACTTTTACTAAGTCCAAGATCTGAGTACTTCTACTGAGGTCTGAGTACTTCTGCCCCTCTGGTGAAGGAGGTGAGGAGTCTTGTCTTTGTCCTCTCTCTCTGTGAACAAACATGGCTAGTGTTTCTGCCCGAGGCGTCTTCTTCACCTCTCAGGGTTACAGCCGGCTGCTAATCAGCAACAACACAAACCCCCTGCAGGCCGGGGAGACGGGGGAGACTGGGGAGACTGGGGCAGAGTGGGGGAGAATGGGGAGACGGCAGATGGGCCTGATGAATCCTGAAAAGGGGGAATTGAACTCCCGGAGAAGTTGCCAAGCGGCCGGCTGTAATTATCGCCGCGCCTTTGGGTTCATTGTCAGTCAGAGTGACGGTTGGGCGAGCGACAGCTGCGGCAGATGGTGAGGGGAGAGGGAGAGAGAGGGGAGAGAGAGAGAGGGGGGGAGGAGAGAGGAGAGAGAGAGAGAGAGGGAGGAAATGGGGGAGATTTCATAACATTCATCTGTTTGAATAATATCTCATATTCCAAAGACTGGTAGACTGCACTGTTTGATCTGTGTTATCGAGTTGGAGGAGCAGGTGACCTCAG
>CM070490.1:1491646-1529146 GCA_036324585.1 Champsocephalus esox
AAAGCGACAGCCAATCAGCATCCAGCGCTAATAACGGTAATTAATCTGGTTTCTGTGTGAAGTGCAGCTCTTTAATCTTCGTTATATAACGGCAGCAGGGAGAGCAGTCAGCCTCCGATTTTCATGATGAAGATGGGCCGAGAGCGCTGCAGATCTGACCCCAGAACTGACCCCAGAACAGCAGAACTGACCCCAGAACTGACCCCAGACCAGCAGAACTGACCCCAGAAACTGACCCCAGACCAGCAGAAACTGACCCCAGAACTGCAGAACTGACCCCAGAACAGCGGAACTGACCCCAGAACTGACCCCAGAACAGCGGAACTGACCCCAGGACTTAAAACCCCACAAATAAAAACACGACGTCCCTCCTGTGTGACACTCCATCATTAATCCACAGTGAGGAGGTGTTATGCTAATGAGTGTGTGTGTCTCTCTCTCTCTCTCTCTCTCTCTCTCTCTCTCTCTCTCTCTCTCTCTCTCTCTCTCTCTCTCTCTCTCTCTCTCTCGGGGGAAATAGGCCTGCTGTGTGCCGTCACGGTCAAAGTGCTCCTCACACAGATGGTGCACAGCCAACGCTGAGGGGATGGGCTCTGAATGTAATTCAGTATATTTACTAAGTACTCTGCTGAGTACTACTACTTTTACTCAAGTACAAGGTCTGAGTACTTCTACTTGTACTCAAGTACAAGGTCTGAGTACTTCTACTTTTACTCAAGTACAAGATCTGAGTACTTAGCACTCAGTAGCAATGATTTTATGTGCTTTTTTAACCATAAATTGTTACTCTGAGAAACAAAATGAATGACCTCTTGCCTTCGACCAGTATAGTGTTATCAACAGCTCCCGGAATCGTAAGTTCTAATATTACACGTAGTAAACTGATGCTTTTCAGCATTAACCTGACAATTACATTCAATGATTCTCTCTTCTAAACCATCAACGTGCGTTAGACCCAATTCCAACTAAGCTGTTGAAGGAAGTGTTTCCATTAATTAGCACTTCTTTATTAAATATTATGAATATGTCTTTATTATCAGGCTATGTTCCACATCATTCAAAGTAGCAGTGATAAAACCGCTTCTTAAAAAGCACAACCTCCATCCAGAGGTTTTAGCCAACTATAGACCTATTTCTAATCTTCAATCTTCAGTCTTCAGTCTGGCTTTAGAACACATCATAGCACAGAGACAGCTCTGGTTAAAGTCACACAGGACATTCTAATAGCCTCAGACAAGGGACTTGTCTCTATTCTTGTGTTGCTCGATCTCAGTGCTGCATTTGATACTATCGACCATGATATCCTATTGCAAAGACTAGAGCACTTGGTTGGCATACAGGGAACTGCTTTAGGCTGGTTTAGGTCCTATCTATCTGAACGCTCTCAGTTTGTACGTGTTAACGATGAATCTTCCACGCAAACCAAAGTTAGCCATGGAGTGCCACAGGGCTCAGTGCTCGGACCTATTTTGTTCACATTATATATGCTTCCGTTAGGCAATATTATAAGGAATCATTCTGTAAACTTTCATTGTTATGCGGATGATACTCAACTATATTTATCAATCAAGCCTGATGAAATTAATCATCTAAATAAAATTCAAGACTGCCTTAAGGACTTAAAAACGTGGATGACCTTAAACTCTTTGATGTTAAACACGACCAAAACTGAAGTTATTGTACTTGGCCCGAAGAATCTACGAAACAAATGATCTAAAGATATACTAACTATGGATGGCATTAATTTGGCCTCCAGTGAGACTGTAAGGAATCTTGGTGTTATATTTGATCAGGATTTATCCTTTAACGCCCACATAAAATCAATTTCAAGGACCGCCTACTTCCATCTACGTAACATTGCAGAGATCAGGCATATCTTGCCTCAAAGCGATGCAGAGAAACTAGTCCATGCATTTGTTACTTCTAGGCTGGATTATTGTAACTCTTTACTATCAGGGAGTACCAAGAAGTCAGTCAAGTGGCTTCAGCTGATTCAAAATGCTGCGGCTCGTGTACTAACCAGAGTTAGGAGAAGGGACCACATGACTCCTGTTCTGGCTGCCTTACACTGGCTCCCTATAGAACACAGGATAGAATTTAAAATTCTTCTTCTCGCCTACAAAGCCCTTAATGGGCAGGCGCCATCTTACCTTAAAGAACTCATTATACCCTACTGTCCTACTAGGGCATTGCGTTCCAAGAATGCAGGGTTGTTGGTTGTTCCTAGAGTCTCTAAAAGTACAATGGGAGCCAGAGCCTTTTCTTATCAAGCTCCACATTTGTGGAATCAGCTTCCAGTTTGTGTTCGGGCGGCAGACACCCTATCCGTTTCTAAGAGTGCGCTGAAGACCTTCCTTTTTGATAAAGCTTATAGTTAGGGCTGATTAGATTCAGCCCCTAGTTTTGCTGATATAGGCTTAGTTTGTCGGGGGACATCTCCCTTCTTCCTTCTCTGTCTGTCCCTGTGTCCTCTCATGGGGACATCTCACTTCTTCCTTCTCTCTGTCTGTCCTGTGTCCTCTCATGGGGACATCTCACTTCTTCCTTCTCTCTGTCTGTCCCTGTGTCCTCTCATGGGGACATCTCCCTTCTTCCTTCTCTCTGTCTGTCCCTGTGTCCTCTCATGGGGACATCTCCCTTCTTCCTTCTCTCTGTCTGTCCCTGTGTCCTCTCATGGGGACATCTCACTTCTTCCTTCTCTCTGTCTGTCCCGTGTCCTCTCATGGGGACATCTCACTTCTTCCTTCTCTCTGTCTGTACCTGTGTCCTCTCATGGGGACATCTCACTTCTTCCTTCTCTCTGTCTGTCCCTGTGTCCTCTCATGGGGACATCTCACTTCCTCCTTCTCTCTGTCTGTACCTGTGTCCTCTCATGGGGACATCTCACTTCTTCCTTCTCTCTGTCTGTCCCCGTGTCCTCTCATGTTCCCATTAACCCAGCTTCCCCAAATGTCTTTCTTTTTGGGGTCTATATATGCTGGGATCCGGAGTCATGGATGATCCTGCGGTCCTGTGTCCTGAGTCCTGAGCGCTGGATCTTGAGTCGTGGCTGTGGTCCTGGATCATCGGTCCTGATGGATATCCTCGTGGATTCATCTTCCTGTTATACACACATGCATTTCAAACATCTGGACTACCTATGTTGCAAATGTATTATCTTTTCAATTTACACACGGCATCTATTGCAGTCTGTCCGTCCTGGAGAGGATCCTCCTCTGCTGCTCTCCTGAGGGTTCTCCATGTTCCCTTAGACTGGGTTTTCTCTGGAAGTGTTTCCTTGTACGATGTGAGGGTCTAAGGACAGAGGGTCTAAGGACAGAGGGTCTGAGGACAGAGGGTCTAAGAACAGAGGGTCTAAGGACAGAGGGTCTGAGGACAGAGGGTCTGAGGACAGAGGGTCTGAGGACAGAGGGTCTAAGGACAGAGGGTCTAAGGACAGAGGGTCTAAGGACAGAGGGTCTGAGGACAGAGGGTCTAAGCACAGAGGGTCTGAGGACAGAGGGTCTGAGGACAGAGGGTCTGAGGACAGAGGGTCTAAGGACAGAGGGTCTAAGGACAGAGGGTCTGAGGACAGAGGGTGTCGTATTGTCATACTGATATTCTGTACACACTGTGAAGTCCACTGAGACAAATGTAACATTTGTGATATTGGGCTATAAATAAACACTGATTGATTGATTGAGTACTTCTACTTTTACTCTAGTACAAGATCTGAGTACTTCTACTTTTACTCTTGTACAAGATCTGAGTACTTCTACTTTTACTCTTGTACAAGATCTGAGTACTTCTACATTTACTCAAGTACAAGATCTGAGTACTTCTACTTTTACTCAAGTACAAGATCTGAGTACTTCTACTTTTACTCAAGTACAACTGAGTACTCCCCCCCTCCTTCTTCCTCTCCCTCACTTCCAAACGGTCTCCCCTCCGGTCTGCAGTCCCTCTGCTGCCCCCTGCTGTGTAGATAACACACTGCGTGAGTGTTTGTGTGCTCATGATGAGTTTCGCTGGTTCTGTCGACCCGGAAACCTGTCCGCTCCTCGCAGTAGCGACGAGCACAGCAACGAGCTACGCAACGTCCCGACCAATCAGAGCACAGTGGGCTCACAGGAGCTCCAACAAGCCGTGGAGGACAGAGAGTGAATCCACAGACTCTCCAGAGATGGTGTGGGAAACCACAACCCTGTCTCCTAAAAGTCACGTTCCCACAGAACTGAACTGCATTCTGAATTACGTTTAGCTAGACACGCACTTACTCCCACGTTACGTTCCTTATGAACGTTTCTCAAATACGTTTATTTTCTACATATCTTTGCCATTTATTGTCTTGCTTATAATAATGATCGTCATTTATAAATATCATTTTAGAGCACACCTTTGAAATCGAGAATCAGGCTCGATATATGGTTAGATCAGTGGGGAGGCTGTGATCTCCAGCTGCTCCTCTCGTGAGAGGCGGAACATCATAGTTTCATCAGCCAAAAAGCTGCTGTGACACACACGGCATCTATCGCAGTCTGTGCGTCCTGGAGAGGATCCTCCTCTGTGCTCTCCTGAGGGTTCTCCATGCTCCCTTACACTGGGGGTTTACTGGAAGTGTTTCCTTGTACGATGTGAGGGTCTGAGGACAGAGGGTCTGAGGACAGAGGGTCTAAGGACAGAGGGTCTGAGGACAGAGGGTCTGAGGACAGAGGGTCTGAGGACAGAGGGTCTAAGGACAGAGGGTTTGAGGACAGAGGGTCTGAGGACAGAGGGTCTAAGGACAGAGGGTCTGAGGACAGAGGGTCTAAGGACAGAGGGTCTGAGGACAGAGGGTCCAAGGACAGAGGGTCTAAAGACAGAGGGTCTGAGGACAGAGGGTCTGAGGACAGAGGGTCTAAGGACAGAGGGTCTGAGGACAGAGGGTCTGAGGACAGAGGGTCCAAGGACAGAGGGTCTAAGGACAGAGGGTCTGAGGACAGAGGGTCTGAGGACAGAGGGTCTGAGGACAGAGGGTCTAAGGACAGAGGGTCTGAGGACAGAGGGTGTGAGGACAGAGGGTCTGATGACAGAGGGTCTAAGGACAGAGGGTCTGAGGACAGAGGGTCTGAGGACAGAGAGTCTAAAGACAGAGGGTCTGAGGACAGAGGGTCTGAGGACAGAGGGTCTGAGGACAGAGGGTCTAAAGACAGAGGGTCTGAGGACAGAGGGTCTGAGGACAGAGGGTCTAAAGACAGAGGGTCTGAGGACAGAGGGTGTGAGGACAGAGGGTCTGAGGACAGAGGGTCTGAGGACAGAGGGTCCAAGGACAGAGGGTCTAAGGACAGAGGGTCTGAGGACAGAGGGTCTGAGGACAGAGGGTCTGAGGACAGAGGGTCTGAGGACAGAGGGTCTGAGGACAGAGGGTGTGAGGACAGAGGGTGTGAGGACAGAGGGTCTGAGGACAGAGGGTCCAAGGACAGAGGGTCTAAGGACAGAGGGTCTGAGGACAGAGGGTCTGAGGACAGAGGGTCTGAGGACAGAGGGTGTGGTATTGTCATACTGATATTCTGTACACACTGAGACAGATGTAACATGTGTGATATCGGGCTCTTAATAAACGTTGGTTGACTGACCGTGTGGTTTGTTGCTCCTCAGACATTAAAACAATCCAGTAGTCTACGAGGGAACAAGATGCGGCGCTGAGAAGACAGAAGGACGAGAGGCGACGGGCCACGCGATCAGAAACAGACAGAGCACAGACACACACAGATTTACCCAAATGACCTTTGAGACACCGCAGTGCGTGAGGGAGAGAGAGTGTCATTGGTTTCTAGAAGAGGAAGCTGTATGGACATGTATGCAGGCTGGGGAATTATTTATCTATAACATTTTACGATTTCATTCGGACTAATTTAAAGAAGTGCTAATTCTCTAGAAACATAGAATCACCAGGGGCTTAAAGACCGGCCGGGAGCTCCGGAGTTTAAACCACACGCTGGACAATTATAGTGAGCTTGGGAGATCAGCCGCAGGAGAGGCCTCCGCCACTAGGGGGCGCCCTCTCACTAGGAGAGGCCTCCGCCACTAGGGGGCGCCCTCTCACTAGGAGAGGCCTCCGCCACTAGGGGGCGCCCTCTCACTAGGAGAGGCCTCCGCCACTACGGGGCGCCCTCTCACTAGGAGAGATCTCCGCCACTAGGGGGCGCCCTCTCACCAGGAGAGATCTCCGCCACTAGGGGGCGCCCTCTCACTAGGAGAGATCTCCGCCACTAGGGGGCGCCCTCTCACTAGGAGAGATCTCCGCCACTAGGGGGCGCCCTCTCGCCAGGAGAGGCCTCCGCCACTAGGGGGCGCCCTCTCACCAGGAGAGATCTCCGCCACTAGGGGGCGCCCTCTCACTAGGAGAGATCTCCGCCACTAGGGGGCGCCCTCTCACTAGGAGAGATCTCCGCCACTAGGGGGCGCCCTCTCACTAGGAGAGATCTCCGCCACTAGGGGGCGCCCTCTCGCCAGGAGAGATCTCCGCCACTAGGGGGCGCCCTCTCACTAGGAGAGATCTCCGCCACTAGGGGGCGCCCTCTCACTAGGAGAGGCCTCCGCCACTAGGGGGCGCCCTCTCACTAGGAGAGATCTCCGCCACTAGGGGGCGCCCTCTCACTAGGAGAGATCTCCGCCACTAGGGGGCGCCCTCTCACTAGGAGAGATCTCCGCCACTAGGGGGCGCCCTCTCACTAGGAGAGGCCTCCGCCACTAGGGGGCGCCCTCTCACTAGGAGAGATCTCCGCCACTAGGGGGCGCCCTCTCACTAGGAGAGATCTCCGCCACTAGGGGGCGCCCTCTCACTAGGAGAGATCTCCGCCACTAGGGGGCGCCCTCTCGCCAGGAGAGGCCTCCGCCACTAGGGGGCGCCCTCTCGCCAGGAGAGGCCTTACCTTCCACCCACCAGCGGGGGAAAGGGGGATGTTTTTGAAAACCTTGGAAGACCAAGTTCTGATGTTTAATTTGTATTTGTTTAGCTTAGCGGTTGCTGCTACTATATATATATTGTGTTTTGTGACATGGAGGGAACGAACAGATGCTTTGAAGGGAAATATAATGCAACGTGGGGGAATAAAAATGGTGTCGTTAAATGTCAACGGTTTGAACGATCCGATTAAAAGGGGGAAAGTTGAACCGCATTTAGAAAGGAGGTTATCGTATTGCAAGAAACTCACCCGTCAGTAAGAACATGAAGAACTGAAGAGGTGTGGGTACAACAACACATGTTACAGTTCATTTCAGCAAGGTAGGAGAGGGGTGGCTGCACTAACTGGGAACTCAGTAACACTTGAAATAAACAAAGACATATAAGACAGAGAGGGCAGGTGTAGTGATCAAGGGGAACACGGAAGGACGAATGGTTACACTAATGTCTACGCCCCACCGGACTGCGATGAGACTTTAAGGAATTGTTCGATAGCTGTGGAAATGGAAGGGATCCTGATGTGCGGGGGGGACTTCAATGTGGTACTAAACTATGATCTAGATACAACAAGTCCAAGGAAGGCTAGGACGCATATTGTCAGATACATGAACATACAACTGAAGGAACTAGGAGTCACAGATATATGGAGAGATGTACACACACTAGATAGAGACTACACGCACTAGATAGAGACTAGATAGAGACTAGATAGAGACTACACACACTAGATAGAGACTACACACACTAGATAGAGACTACACACACTAGATAGAGACTACACACACTAGATAGAGACTACACACACTAGATAGAGACTACACACACTAGATAGAGACTACACACACTAGATAGAGACGACACACACTAGATAGAGACTACACACATTAGATAGAGACTACACACACTAGATAGAGACTACACACACTAGATAGAGACTACACACACTAGATAGAGACTACACACCCTAGATAGAGACTACACACACTAGATAGAGACGACACACACTAGATAGAGACTACACACACTAGATAGAGACTACACACATTAGATAGAGACGACACACACTAGATAGAGACTACACACACTAGATAGAGACTACACACACTAGATAGAGACTACACACACTAGATAGAGACGACACACACTAGATAGAGACTACACACACTAGATAGAGACGACACACACTAGATAGAGACTAGATAGAGACGACACACACTAGATAGAGACTAGATAGAGACTACACACACTAGATAGAGACGACACACACTAGATAGAGACTACACACACTAGATAGAGACTACACACACTAGATAGAGACTACACACACTAGATAGAGACTACACACACTAGATAGAGACGACACACACTAGATAGAGACTACACACACTAGATAGAGACGACACACACTAGATAGAGACTACACACACTAGATAGAGACGACACACACTAGATAGAGACTAGATAGAGACGACACACACTAGATAGAGACTAGATAGAGACTACACACACTAGATAGAGACGACACACACTAGATAGAGACTACACACACTAGATAGAGACGACACACACTAGATAGAGACGACACACACTAGATAGAGACTACACACACTAGATAGAGACTACACACACTAGATAGAGACGACACACACTAGATAGAGACTACACACTACACACACTAGATAGAGACTACACACACTAGATAGAGACTACACACACTAGATAGAGACGACACGCACTAGATAGAGACGACACGCACTAGATAGAGATGACACACACTAGATAGAGACTAGATAGAGACTACACACACTAGATAGAGACTACACACACTAGATAGAGACTAGATAGAGACGACACACACTAGATAGAGACTACACACACTAGATAGAGACTAGATAGAGACGACACACACTAGATAGAGACTACACACACTAGATAGAGACGACACACACTAGATAGAGACTAGATAGAGACGACACACACTAGATAGAGACTAGATAGAGACGACACACACTAGATAGAGACTACACACACTAGATAGAGACTACACACACTAGATAGAGACTACACACACTAGATAGAGACGACACACACTAGATAGAGACTACACACACTAGATAGAGACTACACACACTAGATAGAGACTACACACACTACTCAGTCTATTCTAGGGTAGATTCCTTGTTGATGTCAAAGGAGATACACATAGGGTAGAAGACTGTAGGTGTTACGGACCTGTCTGAGTGCGATATATCTAACATTGAATCTAAATGGTAGGAGGAAGAACACCGCCTGGAGGTTGAATGTGGGTCGATTAAACCACAAGGGGTTAGTGGAAGAAATAAAGAGAGAGATAATCAGATATAAGGAGCACAATGATAACGGGGAAGTAGACCCAACTATTGTGTGGGATGCACTAAGGGCAGTATTAAGGGGGAAACTAACAGCACACCTTATGAGAACCAGACTGGAACTCTAGCAACATGTAACTAAAAGAATTAGAGAGGCAACACAAAAATACAAATGACCCAGAGACACTATGGAAGGTTAAGGACATTAGAGCGAAGACAGAACATATATTATTCATAGAGGTGGAGAAGAAAGCTAGGTTTGTAAAGCAGGCATATTATGAAGGGGGGTCCAAAGCAAAGGGCACAACAAACATGAAACACTATACATGAGATTAGGCATCCTAAAACCAATGAGTGACTAAGAGAGCGGAGGACATGGAGAGCAGAGGAGGAGAGCGTGAAGGCATCTCTAGAGGGGCTGGACCCCCCATCGACAGGAGAAGAACAGAAGAGGCTATTGAACTTGGATATTACAGAAAAGGAGATGCAATTAGTAGAATGAAAAATAGCAAGTCACCAGGCCGCGACGGGCCGTCCGAATGTTATAAGATATTCAAATCGGAATTAAGCCCCTTACGGCCCGTCTACACTACAGCGTCGAGAGCGTCGAAAGCTCCAAGCAGCTCCAAGCTGCCCATTCACTTTCAATGGGGTGACGTCACGTAGCCGCGCTTTTTCGCCGAACTGAATTGTGGGTAGCCGAGCGAGGCGTCTCAGGCGACCAGAAGTTGAACATTGTTCAACTTCTGGTCGCCTGGACGCCGGAGTAGCCAGCGCCAGCCAATCAAATCCCGTTTCCCAAAATGTGACAGCTGAAGCCGTAGCCAATCAAACCGCGTCTGAGCTGGGAGAGATATCCCGCCGTTCATTTCTATGTTTCAAAACAAGTCGGAGGAGAAACTAACTATCGCCGTAGCGATCACCCGGTTGTGTATGAGCAGACCCTCTTCACCTACCGGGACACAAACCGGAGGAACCAGCATGGAGGGAGGTGGAGAGACAGTGGGGGAACTGGTAGGGTTTCGCCTGTTTGGGGAGTTTATATATATATATATATATATTATTATATTATATATATTGCTCGCATAAAATCCCCGGGGGTTTTTGCTCTGTACGTCGGGGGCGGAGATTCACGTGATTGGTTGTTGGTCGTGTTGCTTGAATAAAATCTCCCAAGCTCCAGACACGCCCAGCTCCACGCTGTCTTTGAAGCCGTAGTGTGGACGCTCCGTTACTGTTGGCATTATTTACATGTACTACGACAGAGAACCCAACTCCCCCGTCACGGAAAGAGGCTTTCATTACTACAACTCCCAAGGAAGGCAAGGATAAAGAATTATGTAGTCGCTTTAGACCAATATCCGTACTTAATGTAGACTACACGATGTATACGTCCATCATTTCAAAGATTTGAGACATTCATGCCCGACATTATAGATGAGGACCAGCCTGGTTTCATTAGAGGGAGACAGACACAAGATAATATACGGAAAACAAGTCACATCGTGGAGGAGGCCCGAAGGAGGGGAGACGGTGCGATGCTAGGGAGGGTCGATGCAGAAAGAGCCTTTGATATGTGAACTGGCTCTATTTGTACAATGTCTTAGAACAGTTTGGATTGAATGAAAAGTCAATCAAATGTATAAAATCATTGTCTCATGAACCAACAGCTAGAGTGGAAGTGAACGGTAGTCTGACGGATCGGATTAAATTAGAGAGGTCGACGAGACAGGGCGGCTGTCTCTCCCCGACACTTTTTGATATCTTCATCGAACCATTGGCCTGAGCAATCAGGCAGAGCCAGAATGTAAAGGGGGTGAGGCAGGAGGTTTAGAACGACTTGATAGCATACATGGGGCAACCAGACGTGGGCTTCCCGATACTGATGAACTGATGAACTGATGGACTGATGGACTGATGGACTGATGGACTGATGGACTGATGGGCTGATGAGCTGATGGACTGATGGACTGATGGACTGATGGACTGCTGAACTGATGAACTGATGAACTGATGGACTGATGGACTGATGGACTGATGGGCTGATGAGCTGATGGACTGATGGACTGATGGACTGATGGACTGCTGAACTGATGGACTGATGGACTGATGAACTGATGAACTGATGGACTGATGGACTGATGGACTGATGGACTGATGAACTGATGGACTGATGGACTGATGGACTGATGGACTGATGGACTGATGGACTGATGAACTGATGGACTGATGGACTGATGGACTGATGGACTGATGGACTGATGGACTGATGGACTGATGAACTGATGGACTGATGGACTGATGAACTGATGAACTGATGATCTGATGGACTGATGGACTGATGAGCTGATGGACTGATGGACTGATGGACTGATGGACTGATGGACTGATGGACTGATGAACTGATGAACTGATGAACTGATGGACTGATGGACTGATGATCTGATGAACTGATGAACTGATGAACTGATGAACTGATGGACTGATGGACTGAT
Source organism: Champsocephalus esox (assembly GCA_036324585.1). NCBI lineage: Eukaryota > Metazoa > Chordata > Actinopteri > Perciformes > Channichthyidae > Champsocephalus > Champsocephalus esox. Next base: position 1,503,415 of record CM070490.1, read on the forward strand.
GATCTGATGGACTGATGGACTGATGGACTGATGGACTGATGATCTGATGATCTGATGGACTGATGGACTGATGAGTTGATGAACTGATGAACTGATGGACTGATGGACTGATGGACTGATGAACTGATGAACTGATGAACTGATGAACTGATGGACTGATGGACTGATGGACTGATGAGCTGATGAACTGATGATCTGATGGACTGATGAGTTGATGAACTGATGGACTGATGACTGATGGACTGATGGACTGATGGACTGATGAACTGATGGACTGATGATCTGATGGACTGATGGACTGATGGACTGATGATCTGATGAACTGATGGACTGATGGACTGATGGACTGATGAGCTGATGGACTGATGGACTGATGGACTGATGAGCTGATGAACTGATGATCTGATGGACTGATGAGTTGATGAACTGATGGACTGATGAACTGATGGACTGATGGACTGATGGACTGATGAACTGATGGACTGATGAACTGATGAACTGATGATCTGATGGACTGATGAGTTGATGAACTGATGAACTGATGAACTGATGGACTGATGGACTGATGAACTGATGGACTGATGGACTGATGGACTGATGAACTGATGATCTGATGGACTGATGAGCTGATGGACTGATGGACTGATGATCTGATGAACTGATGGACTGATGGACTGATGGACTGATGAGCTGATGGACTGATGGACTGATGGACTGATGAACTGATTAACTGATGATCTGATGGACTGATGAGTTGATGAACTGATGGACGGACCGACAGCCCTAACGCTCACAGGGAGGCACAGAGACAGACCACGGGCAGCAGGACGCACCTCGTTACCAACTGAGGGTCCGGACTGTTGTCGTTAGCATCACCCCATCGCTGCCATCCCCCGAGTTCACGTGTGAAGATCAGTAATCACTACACGTGGGATTGGTCAGTAAAACATTTATTGATATTAAGTTATCTTCAGTTGAACCTGCGAGATTCTAAAGTCCCTTAAAGCTCAGTGTTAATGACCGTCAGACTGCTTCACTTGGTTCTCTTGACTCGCTCTGCGTGTGCGAGCTTCACAGTTTGGATGCCGGCCTCTCCGGATTGGTCGAGGCGGGGCTGGTGGGGGCGAGTCGACCAATCAGACGCAGCCGGCTGACGCCTCCGTCGGGCCGGATGACGAGGCGGACGTGGCTGACGGGGGGGCGGAGGCAGAGCGACGCCTCGTGGAACACGTGATGGTGGTCCGCACGAAGCTGAGGCGAGATTTCATTCAGAGATTCAGAGACTCAGAGACTCAGAGATTCAGAGACTCAGAGACTCAGATCATATTTAGTAGAAAAGTAAAAAAAATAGATCGATTTTGAGAAATATATATAATATATATATACATTTACTGCAACATAGTATTCCTACAGTGTGGTTTGGTACTTTTACTGCAGTCAAACTAGAGTTCTTTAGAAAGAAGAACGACATGACGTAATGAATGGAGGGAGCAGCTACATGTACTGCACTATAGTGTACTGTACTTTAAAGTAAAGTAATGTACTGTAATGTAAGTATATACTTTAACGTACTGTATTGTAATATACTGTACTTTAATGCACTGCACTATAGTGTAATGTACTTTAATGTGCTTTAATGTGCTGTAATGTAATATACTGTAATGTGCTGTATTGTAACTGTGCTGTAATGTAATGTAATATACTGTAATGTACTGTAATGTACTGTAATGTAATGTAATATACTGTAATGTACTGTAATGTACTGTAACTGTAATGTACTGTAATGTAATGTACTGTAATATACTGTAATGTGCTGTATTGTAATGTACTGTAATATACTGTAATGTACTGTATTGTAATGTAATATACTGTAATATACTGTAATATACTGTAATATACTGTAATGTAATGTAATATACTGTAATGTACTGTAATGTAATGTAATATACTTTAACGTACTGTACTGTAATGTAATGTATTGTACTAAACTGTACTGTAATGTAATGTACTGTAATATACTGTAATGTACTGTAATGTAATGTAATATACTGTAATGTACTGTAATATACTGTAATGTAATGTAATGTAATATACTGTAATGTACTGTAATGTAATATACTTTAACGTACTGTACTGTATTGTAATGTACTGTAATGTGATGTAATGTACTGTACTGTAACGTACTGTACTGTACTGTAATGTACTGTAATGTAATGTACTGTACTGTGATGTACTGTAACTGTACTGTACTGTACTGTAATGTACTGTAACGTACTGTACTGTAAATCGTACTGTACTGTACTGTAATGTACTGTAATCGTACTGTAGATGTGATGTACTGTACTGTAATGTACTGTGATGTGATGTACTGTGATGTAATGTACTGTGATGTATGTACTGTGATGTACTGTAACTGTACTGTACTGTACTGTAATGTACTGTAACGTACTGTACTGTAACGTACTGTACTGTACTGTAATTTACTGTAACGTACTGTGATGTGATGTACTGTACTGTAACGTACTGTACTTTAATGTACTGTGAAGTGATGTAATGTACTGTATTGTACTGTAAACTGTATTGTATTGTAATGTAATGTACTGTAATGTACTGTGAAGTGATGTATGTACTGTATTGTACTAAACTGTATTGTATTGTACTGTAATGTACTGTGATGTGATGTAATGTACTGTATTGTACTAAACTGTATTGTATTGTACTGTAATGTACTGTGATGTGATGTAATGTACTGTATTGTACTAAACTGTATTGTATTGTAATGTAATGTACTGTAATGTACTGTGAAGTGATGTAATGAACATACTTTCTTGGGGGGCAGCAGGATCTGCCACTCCCCAGAATGCCACCCCGTGCTGCGGCTCTGCGCCTCCTCCCCGGCGGTCAGCGAGCACACCTCCACGCTGCACGAGTCCGGAAAGTTCCCTGTGGGAAACACGGCGGTCACTCACCCTGAACACCACGGGAACACATCGAGAACAGGCACAGGCAGACTGTTGGATGTTTAAAATAAGAAGGCTGAATGTTTTGAGAAAGAAAATTGAATATTCGGAGGAATATACGTTTGTATTATCAGATACAAGTTGAACAAGTTGACTGTTAACAGAGAGAAGAATAAAAGGATTGAGAGAAAGTGGGAACAGGGGAATTACGGAAGAATACGCTGGAATACTATTAGGAACGTTTTGAGGGAAAGCTGCGAATACAGAGAAACGGTTTCAGGAAGAAGGCGGAATATTACGAAGACATCTTTTAAACATGTTCAGAAACAAGTCTGGGTTGTGTCGATGAAGAGGACGAGTAAAAACCATTCAGAGGACAAAGTCGGAACACGTTGAGAAAGTCTGAATATGTTGGCGTGTGACCTTTGAAGTGGTCGGTGTCCAGCTCCACGCTGCGGATCACTCCGGGGTGACCGAGGCGGAACACGGCCCACTCCCAGCCCGGGACCCGCAGGACGCCGTGCTCGTCCTCCTGGAGACACAGCGGCTCTTTAGTTCATTTCGTTTCCATCAAGGAATCCTGAAGTTCATTTGTTAACGGGTTCAGGAGCACGGCCACGCCTCCACCCGTCGCTACTCACAGACAACTCTCTTTACATCCGGCCATCGAGTGTCTCCATCCTCTCACCCCTCCCTCCCTCATCCCTTCACCCCTCCCTCACCCCTTCACCCCTCCCTCACCCCTTCACCCCTCCCTCACCCCTCATCCCTCCCTTATCCCTTCACCCCTCCCTCACCCCTTCACCCCTCCCTCATCCCTCCCTCATCCCTTCACCCCTCCCTCATCCCTTCACCTCTCCCTCACCCCTTCACCCCTCCCTCACCCCTTCACCCCTCCACCCCTCCCTCATCCCTTCACCCCTCCGTCATCCCTTCACCCCTTCACCCCTCCCTCATCCCTTCACCCCTCCCTCATCGATCCCTCATCCCTTCACCCCTTCACCCCTCCCTCATCCCTTCACCCCTCCCTCATCCCTTCACCCCTCCCTCATCCCTTCACCCCTCCCTCATCCCTTCACCTCTCCCTCATCCCTTCACCTCTCCCTCACCCCTCCCTCATCCCTTCACCCCTCCCTCATCCCTTCACCCCTCCCTCATCCCTCCCTCACCCCTCCACCCCTCCCTCATCCCTTCACCCCTCCCTCATCCCTTCACCCCTCCCTCATCCCTTCACCCCTACCTCATCGATCCCTCATCCCTTCACCCCTTCCTCATCCCTTCACCCCTCCCTCATCCCTTCACCCCTCCCTCATCCCTTCACCGCTCCCTCATCCCTCCCTTACCCCTTCACCCCTCCCTCATCCCTTCACCCCTCCCTCATCCCTTCACCCCTCCCTCATCCCTTCACCTCTCCCTCACCCCTTCACCCCTTCACCCCTCCCTCATCCAGAGGGCTAAGTGTTCAGAGGGCTAAGTGTTCAGAGGGCTAAGTGTTCAGAGGGCTAAGTGTTCAGAGGGCTAAGTGTTCAGAGGCTAAGTGTTCAGAGGACTAAGTGTTCAGAGGGCTCAGTGTTCAGAGGCTAAGTGTGCAGAGGGCTGAGTGTTCAGAGGGCTAAGTGTTCAGAGGACTAAGTGTTCAGAGGACTAAGTGTTCAGAGGGTTGAGTGTTCAGAGGGCTGAGTGTTCAGAGGCTAAGTGTTCAGAGGGCTAAGTGATCAGAGGGCTAAGTGTTCAGAGGACTAAGTGTTCAGAGGGCTAAGTGTTCAGAGGACTAAGTGTTCAGAGGACTAAGTGTTCAGAGGGCTAAGTGTTCAGAGGCTAAGTGTGCATAGGGCTGAGTGTTCAGAGGGCTAAGTGTTCAGAGGACTAAGTGTTCAGAGGACTAAGTGTTCAGAGGGTTGAGTGTTCAGAGGGCTGAGTGTTCAGAGGCTAAGTGTTCAGAGGGCTACGTGATCAGAGGGCTAAGTGTTCAGAGGACTAAGTGTTCAGAGGGCTAAGTGTTCAGAGGACTAAGTGTTCAGAGGACTAAGTGTTCAGAGGGCTAAGTGTTCAGAGGCTAAGTGTGCATAGGGCTGAGTGTTCAGAGGGATAAGTGTTCAGAGGACTAAGTGTTCAGAGGGCTAAGTGTTCAGAGGGCTAAGTGTTCAGCGGACTAAGTGTTCAGAGGGCTAAGAGTTCAGAGGGCTAAGTGTTCAGAGGGCTAAGTGTTCAGAGGACTAAGTGTTCAGAAGGCTAAGTGTTCAGAAGGCTAAGTGTTCAGCGGACTAAGTGTTCAGAGGGCTAAGTGTTCGGAGGGCTAAGTGTTCAGAGGGCTAAGTGTTCAGAGGGCTAAGTGTTCAGAGGGCTAAGTGTTCAGAAGGCTAAGTGTTCAGCGGACTAAGTGTTCAGAGGGCTAAGTTTTCAGAAGGCTAAGTGTTCAGAGGGCTAAGTGTTCAGAGGGCTAAGTGTTCAGAAGGCTAAGTGTTCAGCGGACTAAGTGTTCAGAGGGCTAAGTTTTCAGAAGGCTAAGTGTTCAGAGGGCTAAGTGTTCAGCGGACTAAGTGTTCAGAGGGCTAAGTGTTCAGAGGGCTAAGTGTTCAGAGGGCTAAGTTTTCAGAGGGCTAAGTGTTCAGAGGGCTAAGTGTGCAGAGGGCTGAGTGTTCAGAGGACTACGTGTTCAGAGAGCTAAGTGTTCAGAGGGCTAAGTGTTCAGAGGGCTAAGTGTTCAGAGGGCTAAGTGTTCAGAGGGCTAAGTGTTAAGGGGGCTGACCTCCAGGTGTTTGGGTCGGTCCAGACGCCGGGCCGTCTCCCAGCCGTCCGCCATGTTGAGACCTCGCCCGAGACCTGCAGACACATGGATGTGGAGGATGAACCCTCTTTGATGGTCACTCATGTGTCCTCTGCTTCCTAGCCCCAGGAGCAGAGGGCAGCTATGGGGAGTGGGGGGTGTCCGGTGCCTTGCTCAAGGGCAGGGGCCAGGAGGTGAACTGAGACCTCTCCAAGTACCACTCCACACTACATGTTTTAAGTCTATTGGGGTCTTGAACCAGCGAGCCTCCCAGCCCGCCCCCTACTGACTGAGACAGCGGTTGCCGAGGGAAACGAGTCCACTTTGAAACCATACAAAACGTAAATGCACACATTATTCTAACCAATCATGTTGCGTGGATGCCCAAAGTGGGCGTCGCTGTAGCCGAGGCACACGCCCCCATTGGTCAGGGCCAGCAGGTCGACGTCCTGATTGGGCGAGATGTCGGACCAGTCTCTCTGCCCGACGCCGTACACCCGCAGTCTGGAGATCCCTCCGTCTGCGGACAGAGGAGGTTAAAGAGAGCCTGTTCTTCTTCTGTGGTTTGTTCTATAGGTGTAGGTGCATGTCAACGGTCTGCAGAGGGTACAATCCCTGTGTTCCTCCAGAGGGAGTTTCTCTCCCACGTGTGTGTCTGTGTGTGTGCGTGTGTGTGTGTGTGTGTGTGTGTATGTATGTGTGTGCGTGTGTGTGTGTGTCTGTGTGTGTGCGTGCGTGTGTGCGTGCATGTGTGTGTGTGTGCGTGCGTGCGTGTGTGTGTGTGTGCGTGCGTGTGTGTCTGTGTGTGCGTGTGTGTGTGTGCGTGTGTGTGTGTGTCTGTGTGTGTGTGTCTGTGTGTGAGTGTGTCTGTGTCTGTGTGTGTGCATGTGTGCGTGTGTGTGTCTGTATGTGTGTGTGTCTGTGTGTGTGTGTGTGTGTGTATGTGTGTGGCGTGTGTTCTGTGTGTGCGTGTGTGTGTGTCTGTGTGTGTCTGTGTGTGTCGGTGTGTCTGTGCGCGTGTGTGTCGTGTGTGTGGTGTGTATGTCGTGTGTCTGTGTGTGTGTGTGAGTGTCTGTGTCGTGTGTGTGTGTCGTGTGTGCGTGTGTGTGTGTGTGTGTCTGTGTGTGTGTGTGTGTGTGTGTCTGTGCGTCTGTGTGTGTGTGTGAGTGTGTATGTCTGTGTGTGTGTGTGTGTGTGTGTGTGTGTGTTGTCTGTGTCTGTGTGTGTGTGTGTCTGTGCGTCTGTGTGTGTGTGTGTGTGAGTGTGTATGTCTGTGTCTGTGTGTGTGTGTGTGTGTGTGTGTGTGTGTGTGTGTGTGTCTGTGTGTGTGTGTGTGTGTCTGTGCGTCTGTGTGTGTGTGTGTGTGTGTGTGTGTCTGTGTGTGTGCGTCTGTGTGTGTGTGTGTGTGTGTGTGTGTGTGTGTGTGTACCTGGGTGCATGTTGAGCCTCAGGTGTGTGACTCTCTGCGTGACGCTCACGCTGTAGTAGTTGTTGCAGCAGTGGGAAAACCCTGGCTGAAGCTCCGCCTCCTTCAGCAGCTCAGGCCACGCCTCCGAGTGCAGCTGCTCGGGAACACATAGCCCCATTACAACCCGAGCCTAAACACAACACTAACAGGAAGTGCCTCATCCACAGAGAAGGAGCTGGGCACATCGTGCACACACACTTTAAAACAGAAACGGAAACAAATTAAGATGAAAAATAATCAAATGTTAAAAAGTAGGGAGGAAGTCATCCTGATGAGCCGGGAAGGTGAAACTAACGCAGAGGGAGATCACTGAAGCTAGACCAACAACCAATCACCTGCATCTCCCGCCCCGGACACACACGCAGCGGGTTGATTGGCCAGAGCTCGTACTGGCATCTGATTCGATTGGCTGACGCTTCCGTCGAAGCTTCAAAAGTTGAACATTGCTCAAGTTTTGTAGCGAGCGAAGTGAAGCGACGCGACCACAATGCAGTTCGGCGAAGCGTCGCCCCATTCACAGTGAGCGGGCAGAAGCCGCCGTGTGGACTGCGTACATTTTACATTTGTGTTTTTGATGAAATGATCTGTAATTTCTGCTCCTCGTATTCTCTGAACGGACTCTCAACAGGATGCTTTTCAAAGAGAAGAATTGTATTTGGTGCACGGCCATTTAAGGCCTGATACACTCTTCAACAGAGTGAGGAACCTCCGTGAACACTAGCAGGTAACAACAGTAAAGACAACTAACTTGACCTTGCCGACACGGCCTAAAACTTCAGCTGTCAATCACGTTACCTTGGCAACAGCAGTCAGCTGAGTGTCGGAGGCGGCCATTCCTGTCCGGTCCCCCTTCAGAGAGAAGGTGGGGGGGGTGTCTGGTGAAGAACAGATAAGCATCAAAGGAGGCTAATGTTGGGCTATAAAGGAACTACAGCACGGTCACATGACTTCACGTCACCACCGCTAAGCTAAAGGAGGCTAATGTTGGGCTATAAAGGAACTACAGCACGGTCACATGACTTCACGTCACCACCGCTAAGCTAAAGGAGGCTAATGTTGGGCTATAAAGGAACTACAGCACGGTCACATGACTTCACGTCACCACCGCTAAGCTAAAGGAGGCTAATGTTGGGCTATAGAGGAACTACAGCACGGTCACATGACTTCACTCACCACCGCTAAGCTAAAGGAGGCTAATGTTGGGCTATAAAGGAACTACAGCACGGTCACATGACTTCACGTCACCACCGCTAAGCTAAAGGAGGCTAATGTTGGGCTATAAAGGAACTACAGCACGGTCACATGACTTCACGTCACCACCGCTAAGCTAAAGGAGGCTAATGTTGGGCTATAAAGGAACTACAGCACGGTCACATGACTTCACGTCACCACCGCTAAGCTAAAGGAGGCTAATGTTGGGCTATAAAGGAACTACAGCACGGTCACATGACTTCACGTCACCACCGCTAAGCTAAAGGAGGCTAATGTTGGGCTATAAAGGAACTACAGCACGGTCACATGACTTCACGTCACCACCGCTAAGCTAAAGGAGGCTAATGTTGGGCTATAAAGGAACTACAGCACGGTCACATGACTTCACGTCACCACCGCTAAGCTAAAGGTGGCTAATGTTGGGCTATAAAGGAACTACAGCACGGTCACATGACTTCACGTCACCACCGCTAAGCTAAAGGAGGCTAATGTTGGGCTATAAAGGAACTACAGCACGGTCACATGACTTCACGTCACCACCGCTAAGCTAAAGGAGGCTAATGTTGGGCTATAAAGGAACTACAGCACGGTCACATGACTTCACGTCACCACCGCTAAGCTAAAGGAGGCTAATGTTGGGCTATAAAGGAACTACAGCACGGTCACATGACTTCACGTCACCACCGCTAAGCTAAAGGAGGCTAATGTTGGGCTATAAAGGAACTACAGCACGGTCACATGACTTCACGTCACCACCGCTAAGCTAAAGGAGGCTAATGTTGGGCTATAAAGGAACTACAGCACGGTCACATGACTTCACGTCACCACCGCTAAGCTAAAGGAGGCTAATGTTGGGCTATAAAGGAACTACAGCACGGTCACATGACTTCACGTCACCACCGCTAAGCTAAAGGAGGCTAATGTTGGGCTATAAAGGAACTACAGCACGGTCACATGACTTCACGTCACCACCGCTAAGCTAAAGGAGGCTAATGTTGGGCTATAAAGGAACTACAGCACGGTCACATGACTTCACGTCACCACCGCTAAGCTAAAGGAGGCTAATGTTGGGCTATAAAGGAACTACAGCACGGTCACATGACTTCACGTCACCACCGCTAAGCTAAAGGAGGCTAATGTTGGGCTATAAAGGAACTACAGCACGGTCACATGACTTCACGTCACCACCGCTAAGCTAAAGGAGGCTAATGTTGGGCTATAAAGGAACTACAGCACGGTCACATGACTTCACGTCACCACCGCTAAGCTAAAGGAGGCTAATGTTGGGCTATAAAGGAACTACAGCACGGTCACATGACTTCACGTCACCACCGCTAAGCTAAAGGAGGCTAATGTTGGGCTATAAAGGAACTACAGCACGGTCACATGACTTCACGTCACCACCGCTAAGCTAAAGGAGGCTAATGTTGGGCTATAAAGGAACTACAGCACGGTCACATGACTTCACGTCACCACCGCTAAGCTAAAGGAGGCTAATGTTGGGCTATAAAGGAACTACAGCACGGTCACATGACTTCACGTCACCACCGCTAAGCTAAAGGAGGCTAATGTTGGGCTATAAAGGAACTACAGCACGGTCACATGACTTCACGTCACCACCGCTAAGCTAAAAGATTTGATTCCCAGGTTTCTTATTTAGGATGATGAGGTGGATTAGTACCCAGACAGGCGGCCTGGATGGAGACGTGGGGCGAGTGGTTCCCGGTGAAGAAGGACGTGTCCACATCGAAGCCGTGGATCAGCCCCGGCACACCGAGAGCGACGATGCACCAGTCGTGACCTCCACAGAAAGTGAGAAAAACCAACAAGTAAAGAAATATACGAGCACAATAGTCTGGATGCTCACACTGTGAACCCTGACAAAGTGTTCTGATCGGGAAGCTGTGGCACAGTGGGATAGCGCGTTGGTGTTGGGATCAGGAGAGCGCCGGTTCAAACCCCACTGCAGTCAGCATGTCGTTGTGTCCCTCAGACACTTCAAAGTGCACGGTATTGAGTGTGTGAGTCGCTTTGGATAGAAGCGTCTAACGAGTGACGCGTGACGATAGGAGTGCAGAGCAGGGTCTCCAGCGCAGAGAGACGGCTGGACGCTGACCTGCAGCTGCTGGGCATTTACACAGCTCGCATATGCTGAGTCAATTAGCATTATAGCCCACAGGAAGTGGACACTAGTTAAAACATGTGTTGGCTGATTGGGACAGTGACCGAGTGGCTTTGGGGCTGAGGGAGGATGCTCAGTCCATCCCTGAGTCAGCATGTTTGAAATGCCTCGGTTAGAAAGTGGATGACTCCATAGTGACCACTTCCTGACCTCTAACATACCGTGTGGTCGCTCTGCAGCTCACGGTCCCATCGTGCCCCCGGAGGACCCCAAGAGGATCAGCAGATCTACCCGGAAGGAGGACACGTCTGTTCTCCCTGTGGACTGACTCTGATGACTGAGTAGTGTTGGCCCGTTGGATACAGAGAGCACTACATTACTACCTCTACTGCGGACCATCTGTATTCAGGTAGACGAGACATCTGTCCAATCCAGATGCTCAGATGCTCCACATCAGGGGTGGGCAACTTTGATGGTGGTGGGGGCCACATCATTGATGAACGTCACAGCAGGCGTAACAACAGCCGGTGTTTCTTGTGAGGGTTGCCCCGGGAAACAAACACAATACACACAAACGCGTCACACATTATTTTGCGGTATTTGAAATCATCTACGCAGCTCGCGACGCAACTAGGAGTCTAGTGGACTGTATCAGAACTACAAGTAGGTTCTAGTAAGGGTTCTGTGTTTTGACGTGAGGCTTCTGCTAAATGCTACAACGGGAGCATCGTATCTCAGGGGGCGGGACGATGTGACGGACAGCTCGGACACCCTGTTGGAAAGCGTGGTGCTGCTTCTTACCCGGTGTTCTCTTCCTCCTCGTCTCCCAGCCGTCCATCCACTTCCCGAACTCCGTGAAGGCCGAGGCCACGAACACCGGCTGCTCTCTCTGCGAACAGTCAGACATCTTAAAGCTCATACCACATCTGCTCTGCTCTCCCGGAGAGAGAGAGCCGTCCAGTTCACGCTTCACGCACATTTACATTATACTCATGATAACAGCAGCAGTACAGAACGAGTGGTACCCTGCGCTGAACCCTGCATCAGAGGTTCCTCTACAGGTTTAAGAGAGCGGCGGCACCGAGTCGTACCTTCAGCAGGTTAGCAGCCGGAGCGAACCATTCGTCCGTCGCGAAGATCACCTGAAAGAACAACAGGCTCACTTCAGTCCAGAGCGCATCACACGTGCAGCCGGAGGAGAGCGGGCGCTGCGTTCTCGATGCTAGCGAGGAGCTGTGGGATGCATTCGCTCTCATGTGTGGGTGCTGTTAACGATGGATGTGTCTTCAGAAGGAAACACGATGTTCTGAGCGCCTGCTCTCCGTAACCACGGCAACAAGTCCTACGTTATCCATTAGGATACAGAAGCAAACACGATGAGTGTGGCTGGTATTGAGTCAGAAGAGGCTGATACCGCGGTGAGGATGTTTTACGCTTGAGTGAAGCACGTAGGACTCAAATGCAGAATAACGAAAAGCGAGCTTTATTAAAAAGCTGTGGCAAACAAGCAGAATCCCAAAAAATCCAAAGCAGCGAGCAGCACGAGGAACACGGAGCGCGGAGCAGCGCGAGGAACACGGAGCGCGGAGCAGCACGAGGAACACGGAGCGCGGAGCAGCACGAGGAACACGGAGCGCGGAGCAGCGCGAGGAACACGGAGCGCGGAGCAGCACGAGGAACACGGAGCGCGGAGCAGCACGAGGAACACGGAGCGCGGAGCAGCGCGAGGAACACGGAGCGCGGAGCAGCACGAGGAACACGGAGCGCGGAGCAGCGCGAGGAACACGGAGCGCGGAGCAGCGCGAGGAACACGGAGCGCGGAGCAGCGCGAGGAACACGGAGCGCGGAGCAGCACGAGGAACACGGAGCGCGGAGCAGCGCGAGGAACACGGAGCGTGGAGCAGCACGAGGAACACGGAGCGCGGAGCAGCGCGAGGAACACGGAGCGCGGAGCAGCACGAGGAACACGGAGCGCGGAGCAGCACGAGGAACACGGAGCGCGGAGCAGCGCGAGGAACACGGAGCGCGGAGCAGCGCGAGGAACACGGAGCGCGGAGCAGCGCGAGGAACACGGAGCGCGGAGCAGCACGAGGAACACGGAGCGTGGAGCAGCACGAGGAACACGGAGCGTGAAGCAGCACGAGGAACACGGAGCGTGGAGCAGCACGAGGAACACGGAGCGCGGAGCAGCACGAGGAACACGGAGCGCGGAGCAGCACGAGGAACACGGAGCGCGGAGCAGCACGAGGAACACGGAGCGCGGAGCAGCACGAGGAACACGGAGCGCGGAGCAGCACGAGGAACACGGAGCGCGGAGCAGCACGAGGAACACGGAGCGTGGAGCAGCACGAGGAACACGGAGCGTGGAGCAGCACGAGGAACACGGAGCGCGGAGCAGCATGGAGGGAAACAATGAACCGGCCTGGAGCACAGGGGAAGACTAGACTAAATACACAGAAGGGTAATCACAGAACAAGACACAGCTTGGGGGGAAACACAACAACAACAACAACAACAACAACAACAACAGCAACAGCAAGTGGACACAGAGAGACGATCAGACAGGGGAACAGAGTTTCAGAATGACGCTGAACACGCGACAGTAAGAGTGGTCCTGGTTCTGGTCAGCCCACTTGGGGTAGCGGTTCTGCAGAGCTCACCTGCCCCCCCCACCGCCTCGCAGGCCAGATCGTTGAGCTGCAGGAAGTGGGGCTCCGCCGCTGCCTGGGCTCTGCTCTCCGCCATGCTGCGATGTGTCTGCCGTGCTGGTCTGAGCGCTGCAGCCGGTCGTCTCCTGCGGGACAAAGTCCAGCGGCTGTTTGTTCAGGCAGCGAGGGGTCGCTGACTCGCCCCCAGGGGTCGCGACCCCGGGGCCGCCCCTCAGCGAGGCAGTATCAACAGCACGCCTCATCCTTATTCAGACCACGCCTCGCTGGTGATCAGGAGTGATGTCGCTCTTCTTCACCTGCAGCGAGGGGTCGTCGTCTTCAGAAGATGCCTCTTAGTTCCTAGTCTCTACCCTCATACTTCTCCTCCCCTGCCGGCGAGAGGTGGACACCACTCTGCGCTGTGGGCTGCTGTGGCTCAGTGGGTAATGATGGGTTCCATTTATAAAGCACTTCATATTTGATTTCAAATCCTGAAGTGCTGCGAGCAGAGAGCAGGGCAGTGTAGATAAACATTACAACATGTCTGTTCTCTCAGTGGACTGACTCTGATCACCTGAGTAATGGATGCTCCGATGCTCCGATGCTCAGATGCTCAGATGCTCCGGATGCTCCGGATGCTCAGATGCTCAGATGCTCCAGTGCTCAGATGCTCCAGATGCTCCAGATGCTCAGATGCTCCGGATGCTCTGGATGCTCCGATGATCAGATGCTCCAGATGCTCCAGATGCTCCGATGCTCCGGGTGCTCAGATGCTCCGGATGATCAGATGCTCCGGATGCTCCGGATGCTCCGGGTGCTCCAGATGCTCCGGATGCTCCGGATGATCCGATGATCAGATGATCCGATGCTCCAGATGATCAGATGCTCCGGATGCTCCGATGCTCCAGATGCTCCGATGCTCCGGATGATCAGATGCTCCGGATGCTCTGGATGCTCCAGATGCTCCGGATGCTCAGATGATCAGATGATCAGATGCTCCAGATGCTCCGGATGATCAGATGCTCCGATGCTCCAGATGCTCCAGATGATCAGATGCTCCGGATGCTCCAGATGCTCCAGATGATCAGATGCTCTGGATGCTCCAGATGCTCCAGATGCTCCGGATGCTCCGGATGCTCTGGATGCTCCAGATGCTCCGGATGCTCCAGATGATCAGATGATCAGATGCTCCGGATGCTCCAGATGCTCCAGATGATCAGATGCTCCAGATGCTCCAGATGCTCCAGATGATCAGATGCTCCGGATGCTCCAGATGCTCAGATGCTCCAGATGATCAGATGCTCCGGATGCTCCAGATGCTCAGATGCTCCAGATGCTCAGATGATCAGATGATCAGATGATCAGATGATCAGATATAAGATGATAAGATGCTCCCGATGATCAGATGATCAGATGATCAGATGATCAGATGCTCAGATGCTCCAGATGATCAGATGATCAGATGATCAGATGATCAGATGCTCCAGATGATCATGATCAGATGATCAGATGATCAGATGCTCCGGGTGCTCAGATGCTCCCGATGCTCCAGATGCTCAGATGCTCCAGATGCTCCAGATGATCAGATGATCAGATGATCAGATGATCAGATGCTCAGATGCTCCAGATGCTCAGATGATCAGATGATCAGATGCTCCGGGTGCTCAGATGCTCCCGATGCTCCAGATGATCAGATGATCAGATGCTCCGGATGATCAGATGCTCCATTACATATTACTGTCTTTTTTAAGTAATAAGTTACATTACAATATTACTGTCTCTGAAATGTAATGAGTTACAATACTTTTATATTACTTTCCACCAAAACAACCGCACAATAATGGCTAGGTATTTTTAAATGCTAAAATGTAGTTTAGTGCAGCAACTGCTAGGCCCTAGCAGCTACTAGCAACTTGTATTCCAAGATTTAGTTGAATACTCGATTCTGAACATTTCAAAACATATGACACGTAGTTAATACAGTACTTCTACTTTTACTCAAGTACAAGATCTGAGTACTTGTACTTTTACTCAAGTACAAGATCTGAGTACTTCTACTTTTACTCAAGTACAAGATCTGAGTACTTCTACTTTTACTCCAGATCTGAGTACTTCTACTTTTACTCAAGTACAAGATCTGAGTACTTCTACTTTTACTCAAGTACAAGATCTGAGTACTTCTACTTTTACTCAAGTACAAGATCTGAGTACTTCTACTTTTACTCAAGTACAAGATCTGAGTACTTCTACTTTTACTCAAGTACAAGATCTGAGTACTTCTACTTTTACTCAAGTACAAGATCTGAGTACTTCTACTTTTACTCAAGTACAAGATCTGAGTACTTCTACTTTTACTCCAGATCTGAGTACTTCTACTTTTACTCAAGTACAAGATCTGAGTACTTCTACTTTTACTCAAGTACAAGATCTGAGTACTTCTACTTTTACTCAAGTACAAGATCTGAGTACTTCTACTTTTACTCAAGTACAAGATCTGAGTACTTCTACTTTTACTCAAGTACAAGATCTGAGTACTTCTACTTTTACTCCAGATCTGAGTACTTCTACTTTTACTCAAGTACAAGATCTGAGTACTTCTACTTTTACTCAAGTACCAGATCTGAGTACTTATACAATTACTCAAGTACAAGACCTGAGTACTTCTACTTTTACTCAAGTACCAGATCTGAGTACTTCTATAATTACTCAAGTACAAGATCTGAGTACTTCTACAATTACTCAAGTACAAGATCTGAGTACTTCTACTTTTACTCAAGTACAAGATCTGAATACTTCTACTTTAACTCAAGTACAAGACCTGAGTACTTCTACTTTTACCCAAATACAAGATCTGAGTACTTCTACTTTTACTGCAGTACCAGATCTGAGTACTTCTACAATTACTCAAGTATAAGATCTGAGTACTTCTACTTTTACTCAAGAACAAGACCTGAGTACTTCTACTTTTACTCAAGTACAAGATCTGAGTACTTCTACTTTTACTCAAGTACCAGATCTGAGTACTTATACAATTACTCAAGTACAAGACCTGAGTACTTCTACTTTTACTCAAGTACCAGATCTGAGTACTTCTATAATTACTCAAGTACAAGATCTGAGTACTTCTACAATTACTCAAGTACAAGATCTGAGTACTTCTACTTTTACTCAAGTACAAGATCTGAATACTTCTACTTTAACTCAAGTACAAGACCTGAGTACTTCTACTTTTACCCAAATACAAGATCTGAGTACTTCTACTTTTATTAAGTACAAGACCTGAGTACTTCTACTTTTACTCAAGTACAAGATCTGAGTACTTCTACTTTTACTCAAGTACAAGATCTGAGTACTTCTACAATTACTCAAGTACAAGATCGGAGTACTTCTACTTTTACTCAAGAACAAGATCTGAGTACTTCTACTTTTACCCAAGTACAAGATCTGAGTACTTCTACTTTTACTGCAGTACCAGATCTGAGTACTTCTACTTTTACCCAAGTACAAGTTCTGAGTACTTCTACTTTTACTCAAGTACAAGATCTGAGTACTTCTACTTTAACTCAAGTACAAGACCTGAGTACTTCTACTTTTACTCAAGTACAAGATCTGAGTACTTCTACAATTACTCAAGTACAAGATCGGAGTACTTCTACTTTTACTCAAGTACAAGATCTGAGTACTTCTACAATTACTCAAGTACAAGATCTGAGTACTTCTACTTTTACTCAAGAACAAGATCTGAGTACTTCTACTTTTACCCAAGTACAAGATCTGAGTACTTCTACTTTTACTGCAGTACCAGATCTGAGTACTTCTACTTTTACCCAAGTACAAGTTCTGAGTACTTCTACTTTTACTCAAGTACAAGATCTGAGTACTTCTACTTTAACTCAAGTACAAGACCTGAGTACTTCTACTTTTACTCAAGTACAAGATCTGAGTACTTCTACAATTACTCAAGTACAAGATCGGAGTACTTCTACTTTTACTCAAGAACAAGATCTGAGTACTTCTACTTTTACCCAAGTACAAGTTCTGAGTACTTCTACTTTTACTCAAGTACAAGATCTGAGTACTTCTACTTTTACTCAAGTACAAGATCTGAGTACTTCTACTTTAACTCAAGTACAAGATCTGAGTACTTCTACTTTAACTCAAGTACAAGATCTGAGTACTTCTACTTTAAATCAAGTACAAGACCTGAGTACTTCTACTTTTACCCAAGTACAAGATCTGAGTACTTCTACTTTTACTGCAGTACCAGATCTGAGTACTTCTACTTTTACTCAAGTACAAGATCTGAGTACTTCTACTTTAACTCAAGTACAAGATCTGAGTACTTCTACTTTAACTCAAGTACAAGATCTGAGTACTTCTACTTTAAATCAAGTACAAGACCTGAGTACTTCTACTTTTACCCAAGTACAAGACCTGAGTACTTCTACTTTTACCCAAGTACAAGACCTGAGTACTTCTGCTTTTACTGCAGTACCAGATCTGAGTACTTCTACTTTTACTGCAGTACCTGATCTGAGTACTCCCCCCTCCTCTGCACGTAACTTCTTTGCTCTATGATGATGAAGCCTCGTGGTGTGATGCACTCTGCAGCAGACAGGGGGCGACATTGCGCCTCTAATGTCTCAGCGGTTAGACTCTCAGCAGACCCCGCCCTGTTGGTGCTTCCTCAGGTGAGGCAGGAACAGCAGCAGGTCTGTCCGTGCCTCCTCCGGTCTGTCGGTGCTGCCTCCTGTCTGTCAGTGACTCTTCCGGTCTGTCGGTGCCGCCTCCGGTCTGTCGGTGCCGCCTCCGGTCTGTCGGTGCTGCCTCCTGTCTGTCAGTGACTCCTCCGGTCTCTCGGTGCTGCCTCCGGTCTGTCGGTGCCTCCTCCGGTCTGTCGGTCCCTCCTCCGGTCTGTCGGTGCCTCCTCCGGTCTGTCGGTGCCTCCTCCGGTCTCTCGGTGCCCGGTCTCTCGTGCTGCCTCCGGTCTCTCGGTGCTGCCTCCGGTCTGTCGGTGCCTCCTCCGGTCGGTCGGTGCCTCCTCCGGTCTGTCGGTGCCTACAAAGCAGTACAAAGTCCTCACAAGTTTGCATTCATATCTGATCCTGAGCTATGAGGCGGAGTGAGACACAGGAGAGGATCTTTGGTTGGTTCTGACACCTTGAGTCGGTCCAGGTGTGTGCGCGCGCGTGTGTGTGTGTGTGTGTGTGTGCGTGTGCGTGTGTGAGTGAGTGGGGTTTTAATGTGACGTCACCATGTCGGGGCTCATCAGTGTGACCGAGTTCGTATCGGAGACTAATGAGGACTACAAAGCGCCCACCACCTCCAGCTTCACCACCAGGATGTCCCACTGCAGGAACACCGTGGCGGCCCTGGAGGAGGTAACACACACACGCGCGCGCACGCACACACACACACAAACATACACAAACGCACACGCACGCACACAAACATACACACAAACACGCACAAACACACACACGCGCACACTCACACACACACGCACACACACACGCTGATGAAATCAGACTTAAAGTGAATATTAAGTGTGTATCTGTGTGTGTGTTTGAAGCCTTTATTGAACCAGGTGAAAGCTACTTGAGTGGAAAGTGTGTGTCTGAGTGGAAAGTGTGTGTCTGAGTGGACAGTGTGTGTCTGAGTGGAAAGTGTGTGTATGAGTGGACAGTGTGTGTCTGAGTGGAAGGTGTGTGTCTGAGTGGAAAGTGTGTGTATGAGTGGACAGTGTGTGTCTGAGTGGAAGGTGTGTGTCTGAGTGGAGGGTGTGTGTCTGAGTGGACAGTGTGTGTCTGAGTGGAGGGTGTGTGTCTGAGTGGAAGGTGTGTGTCTGAGTGGAAGGTGTGTGTCTGAGTGGAAGGTGTATGTCTGAGTGGAAGGTGTGTGTCTAGTGGAAAGTGTGTGTCTGAGTGGAAGGTGTGTGTCTGAGTGGAAGGTGTGTGTCTGAGTGGAAGGTGTGTGTCTGAGTGG
Organism: Champsocephalus esox; assembly: GCA_036324585.1. Taxonomy (NCBI): domain Eukaryota; kingdom Metazoa; phylum Chordata; class Actinopteri; order Perciformes; family Channichthyidae; genus Champsocephalus; species Champsocephalus esox. The sequence goes on from CM070490.1 coordinate 1,522,577, forward strand.
AGGGTGTGTGTGTGTGTGTGTGTGTGTGTGTGTCTGAGTGGAAGGTGTGTGTGTCTGAGTGGAAGGTGTGTGTGTGTGTGTGTGTGTGTGTGTGTGTCTGAGTGGAAGGTGTGTGTCTGAGTGGAAGGTGTGTGTGTGTGTGTGTGTGTGTGTGTGTGTGTGTGTCTGAGTGGAAGGTGTGTGTGTGTGAGTCAGGCAGGGAGTGTGTTTCTGCAGAAAGAGGAACAGCACTTCCTGGTTGTGAAACGTTTTGTAAGATCGGAGCCGTTTCTTTGTTTTGCAACGCGGCCCGATTGGAGGTCAAAGGTCGCGGTTGAAGACATGCAGAGTATAAGTATGTGGAACTCCACTGTGGACGTATTCAGAGTCAGGGTAACTGTACACCAAGTATTCAGAGTCAGGGTAACTGTACACCAAGTATTCAGAGTCAGGGTAACTGTACACCAAGTATTCAGAGTCAGGGTAACTGTACACCAAGTATTCAGAGTCAGGGTAACTGTACACCAAGTATTCAGAGTCAGGGTAACTGTACACCAAGTATTCAGAGTCAGGGTAACTGTACACCAAGTATTCAGAGTCAGGGTAACTGTACACCAAGTATTCAGAGTCAGGGTAACTGCACACCAAGTATTCAGAGTCAGGGTAACTGCACACCAAGTATTCAGAGTCAGGGTAACTGTACACCAAGTATTCAGAGTCAGGGTAACTGTACACCAAGTATTCAGAGTCAGGGTAACTGTACACCAAGTATTCAGAGTCAGGGTAACTGTACACCAAGTATTCAGAGTCAGGGTAACTGTACACCAAGTATTCAGAGTCAGGGTAACTGTACACCAAGTATTCAGAGTCAGGGTAACTGTACACCAAGTATTCAGAGTCAGGGTAACTGTACACCAAGTATTCAGAGTCAGGGTAACTGCACACCAAGTATTCAGAGTCAGGGTAACTGTACACCAAGTATTCAGAGTCAGGGTAACTGCACACCAAGTATTCAGAGTCAGGGTAACTGTACACCAAGTATTCAGAGTCAGGGTAACTGTACACCAAGTATTCGTCCATACTCTCATCGTGTGACCTCTGGAGCTGCTGCTGTTTCTCTGCATGCTTTCTGTAGGTCAGGGGGGGTCAAACTCAAGGCCCGGGGGCCAAAGCCGGCCCGCCACCTCATTCTGAGCGGCCCGCGAGAGCTGGCAAAGAATACAATATACAATACAACTGGTGTAATTGTTGAATATTTGCTTTCAATGATTTGCCCAGACTTCTGCTTTCAGTTATTTAGGAAGGTATTACCAGAACTGATCACAATCCAATGCAGGGCTAACAATGTAATATAATGCATTATTTAATATATATTATATATTTACACATGTATATTTATATATAATTAAAATTACAACCATAATGCTGATTGAGTTTGACCTGTTGTCGAGGACTGTCTTGTAAAAGGTGAACTGTGGGGCTCCTTCAACGGCCTGCATCTACATCATTAGCATGTGTCTGATGTGGGAAGCTAAGCTAAGCTACGCTAAGCTACGCTAAGCTACGCTAAGCTAAGCTAAGCTAAGCTAAGCTTCTGTGGACATGTGTTGCCATGGATCAGATCAGTCCTCCTGACACTGTTATGTATAAACTCTGTGGACACAGCATGTGATCATTTGGGGTATTTCTTAAATCTTCTTTTATACTTTGGCAGCCCTTTAATGTTGAATACTTTAAGAGCATTTGGCTGGATATACTCGAACTTGAACCAGTCTTGCAGTGTGGCTGTAGTGTTGAAGGGTCTGAACCCTCTGGCTCTGCAGCCTCAGGGCATGACGCGCTGGCTTTGAAGGCGAGGAGGTTCTGCAGATGGTGAATGATCTGTGGACGGGCCGTGAGAGTCAGACCTCGCTGAGCTCGTTCTGCGTGTTTCGCTGAGTCACTGCGCGGCGACTCGGCGTGTGTCTGCAGGAGCACGGAGCTGAGCGAAGGGCATCAGCTGACAGGAAGGGTCCAGCTGCGCGTTCACATACTGCAGCGTGATTGGATGATAATGGAACTGGAAGAAGTTGCTCATGCTTCTGCATTTGTGCTTGAGTTCGAGGCGCTAACCGTGTCCTGTTGGGTCGCACAGACGATTTCATCTTTAACCTTCGAGGTCCAAAGTGCAAGGCTTCTGTTGGTGATGCGTACTAGCTAGGATGCAAACCTCCTCCAACAGACAACACAATAACACAGAAAGAGAAGAGTGCAAGTAAATAGTAAATACAAAAAGAACAAAGTGAAACAGTGCAATGAGAGTCGATATACGAGATCAATCATTTCCAACAGCAGCCGGACGAGAGTGATGGATGCTGCTCACAGAGTTCAGGGTCCTTTGTTCCTGACTCCTGACTACGTGTGAGTCAAAAGGAAAGTTCATTGTGTGTGTGTGTGTGTGTGTGTGTGTGTGTGTGTGTGTGTGTGTGTGTGTGTGTGTGCGTGTGTGTGTGTGTGTGTGTGTGTGTGTGATCCAGCACATTTCATAATAATCGTACAGTCCTCGTGTGAATGCGTGCGGTCCAGGGTTCCTGCTCCCCACTCGCTCCAGAGCAGAAGGAAGCCTCGATTGTCCTGATGAGCAGCAGTTTGCAAACAACACAGACAACGAAACACATGCGACCGCACGAGGGGCTATGACGTGCATTCAGAAGTGCTGATGAGGATAATACAGCACTCAGTCCGTGTGTTTGAGTTTCTTATCTTAAGCAAGAAAGAATCAAAGTGCTTTACCATTACAAGCGTTAAGATATGGAAACATTTGATTTCATAAAAGGCAGTCTGCGGCTGCCCCCGTGCAGACCACAGGGTTTGAACCATGCAGACGGACATGTGGTTGTTCTGACGGTGTGTCTGCCCTCAGGCTCTGGACGGGGACCGCTCCGTTCTGCACAAGATCAAGAAGTCGGTGAAGTCCATCAACACTTCGGGTCTCGGTGAGTTCCAGCGCCGTCCGTCCACGAATATCTTCCCTTTCTGTCACTTCCTGTAATGTGTGAACTGCTTTCCGTTTCATAACTTCCTCAAAACCTCAGAACCCTGATCGTGTGAAGACGAAACGCACTGTAGTGTCTCTACTTTAAAGAGTCCTCTCCTGCTGATGTTCAGGTGTATATCAGTATGTAGTGTCTCTACTTTAAAGAGTCCTCTCCTGCTGATGTTCAGGTGTATATCAGTATGTAGTGTCTCTACTTTAAAGAGTCCTCTCTGCTGATGTTCAGGTGTATATCAGTATGTAGTGTCTCTACTTTAAAGAGTCCTCTCCTGCTGATGTTCAGGTGTATATCAGTATGTAGTGTCTCTACTTTAAAGAGTCCTCTGATGTTCAGGTGTATATCAGTATGTAGTGTCTCTACTTTAAAGAGTCCTCTCCTGCTGATGTTCAGGTGTATATCAGTATGTAGTGTCTCTACTTTAAAGAGTCCTCTCCTGCTGATGTTCAGGTGTATATCAGTATGTAGTGTCTCTACTTTAAAGAGTCCTCTCCTGCTGATTTTCAGGTGTATATCAGTATGTAGTGTCTCTACTTTAAAGAGTCCTCTCCTGCTGATGTGCAGGTGTGTATCAGTATGTAGTGTCTCTACTTTAAAGAGTCCTCTCCTGCTGATGTTCAGGTGTATATCAGTATGTAGTGTCTCTACTTTAAAGAGTCCTCTCCTGCTGATGTGCAGGTGTATATCAGTATGTAGTGTCTCTACTTTAAAGAGTCCTCTCCGGCTGATGCTCAGGTGTATATCAGTATGTAGTGTCTCTACTTTAAAGAGTCCTCTCCTGCTGATGTTCAGGTGTATATCAGTATGTAGTGTCTCTACTTTAAAGAGTCCTCTCCTGCTGATGTTCAGGTGTATATCAGTATGTAGTGTCTCTACTTTAAAGAGTCCTCTCCTGCTGATGTTCAGGTGTATATCAGTATGTGTGTCTCTACTTTAAACAGTCCTCTCCTGCTGATGTTCAGGTGTATATCAGTATGTAGTGTCTCTACTTTAAAGAGTCCTCTCCTGCTGATGTTCAGGTGTATATCAGTATGTAGTGTCTCTACTTTAAAGTGTCCTCTCCTGCTGATGTTCAGGTGTATATCAGTATGTAGTGTCTCTACTTTAAAGAGTCCTCTCCTGCTGATGTTCAGGTGTATATCAGTATGTAGTGTCTCTACTTTAAAGAGTCCTCTCCTGCTGATGTTCAGGTGTATATCAGTATGTAGTGTCTCTACTTTAAAGAGTCCTCTCCTGCTGATGTTCAGGTGTATATCAGTATGTAGTGTCTCTACTTTAAAGAGTCCTCTCCTGCTGATGTTCAGGTGTATATCAGTATGTAGTGTCTCTACTTTAAAGAGTCCTCTCCTGCTGATGTTCAGGTGTATATCAGTATGTAGTGTCTCTACTTTAAAGAGTCCTCTCCTGCTCATGTTCAGGTGTATATCAGTATGTAGTGTCTCTACTTTAAAGAGTCCTCTCCGGCTGATGCTCAGGTGTATATCAGTATGTAGTGTCTCTACTTTAAAGAGTCCTCTCCTGCTGATGTTCAGGTGTATATCAGTATGTAGTGTCTCTACTTTAAACAGTCCTCTCCTGATGATGTTCAGGTGTATATCAGTATGTAGTGTCTCTACTTTAAAGAGTCCTCTCCTGCTGATGTTCAGGTGTATATCAGTATGTAGTGTCTCTACTTTAAAGAGTCCTCTCCTGCTGATGTTCAGGTGTATATCAGTATGTAGTGTCTCTACTTTAAAGAGTCCTCTCCTGCTGATGTTCAGGTGTATATCAGTATGTAGTGTCTCTACTTTAAAGAGTCCTCTCCGCTGATGCTCAGGTGTATATCAGTATGTAGTGTCTCTACTTTAAAGAGTCCTCTCCTGCTGATGTTCAGGTGTATATCAGTATGTAGTGTCTCTACTTTAAACAGTCCTCTCCTGCTGATGTTCAGGTGTATATCAGTATGTAGTGTCTCTACTTTAAAGAGTCCTCTCCTGCTGATGTTCAGGTGTATATCAGTATGTAGTGTCTCTACTTTAAAGTGTCCTCTCCTGCTGATGTTCAGGTGTATATCAGTATGTAGTGTCTCTACTTTAAAGAGTCCTCTCCTGCTGATGTTCAGGTGTATATCAGTATGTAGTGTCTCTACTTTAAAGAGTCCTCTCCTGCTGATGTTCAGGTGTATATCAGTATGTAGTGTCTCTACTTTAAAGAGTCATCTCCTCTGATGTTCAGGTGTATATCAGTATGTAGTGTCTCTACTTTAAAGAGTCCTCTCCTCTGATGTTCAGGTGTATATCAGTATGTAGTGTCTCTACTTTAAAGAGTCCTCTCCTGCTGATGTTCAGGTGTATATCAGTATGTAGTGTCTCTACTTTAAAGAGTCCTCTCCTGCTGATGTTCAGGTGTATATCAGTATGTAGTGTCTACTTTAAAGAGTCCTCTCTTGCTGATGTTCAGGTGTATATCAGTATGTAGTGTCTCTACTTTAAAGAGTTCTCTCCTGCTGATGTTCAGGTGTATATCAGTATGTAGTGTCTCTACTTTAAAGAGTTCTCTCCTGCTGATGTTCAGGTGTATATCAGTATGTAGTGTCTCTACATTAAAGAGTCCTCTCCTGCTGATGTTCAGGTGTATATCAGTATGTAGTGTCTACTTTAAAGAGTCCTCTCCTCTGATGTTCAGGTGTATATCAGTATGTAGTGTCTCTACTTTAAAGAGTCCTCTCCTGCTGATATTCAGGTGTATATCAGTATGTAGTGTCTCTACTTTAAAGAGTCCTCTCCTGCTGATGTTCAGGTGTATATCAGTATGTAGTGTCTCTACTTTAAAGAGTCCTCTCCTGCTGATGTTCAGGTGTATATCAGCATGTAGTGTCTCTACTTTAAAGAGTCCTCTCCTGCTGATTTTCAGGTGTATATCAGTATGTAGTGTCTCTACTTTAAAGAGTCCTCTCCTGCTGATGTTCAGGTGTATATCAGTATGTAGTGTCTCTACTTTAAAGAGTCCTCTCTGCTGATGTTCAGGTGTATATCAGTATGTAGTGTCTCTACTTTAAAGAGTCCTCTGCTGCTGATGTTCAGGTGTATATCAGTATGTAGTGTCTCTACTTTAAAGAGTCCTCTCCTGCTGATGTTCAGGTGTATATCAGTATGTAGTGTCTCTACTTTAAAGAGTCCTCTCCTGCTGATGTTCAGGTGTATATCAGTATGTAGTGTCTCTACTTTAAAGAGTCCTCTCCTGCTGATGTTCAGGTGTATATCAGTATGTAGTGTCTCTACTTTAAAGAGTCCTCTCCTGCTGATGTTCAGGTGTATATCAGTATGTAGTGTCTCTACTTTAAAGAGTCCTCTCTGCTGATGTTCAGGTGTATATCAGTATGTAGTGTCTCTACTTTAAAGAGTCCTCTCTGCTGATGTTCAGGTGTATATCAGTATGTAGTGTCTCTACTTTAAAGAGTCCTCTGCTGCTGATGTTCAGGTGTATATCAGTATGTAGTGTCTCTACTTTAAAGAGTCCTCTCCTGCTGATGTTCAGGTGTATATCAGTATGTAGTGTCTCTACTTTAAAGAGTCCTCTC
>CM070490.1:1534146-1536646 GCA_036324585.1 Champsocephalus esox
GGATGTCCGCTCATCATCTCAAGCTCAACCTCGACAAAACTGAAGTGCTTTTCCTTCCGGGTAAAGATCGTCCCTCTCTCGACCTGACGATCAACATCGGCCCCTCTGTTGTTTCCCCGACCCAGACTGCAAGGACTCTGGGCGTGACCCTGGATAACAACATGTCCTTCACTGCAAACATCGCTGCTCAAACCCGCTGCTGCAGATACACGCTCTACAGCATCAGGAGGACGCGTCCCCAGCTGACCCAGAGAGCCACGCAGGTTCTGGTCCAGGCTCTTGTCACCTCACTAGACTACTGCAGCTCCCTCCTGCTGGTCTGCCTGCATGTGCCATCCGACCTCTCTCATCCAGAATGCAGCGGCTCGTCTGGTCTCCAACCTTCCTGAATGTTCCCACACCACTCCGCTCCTCCGCTCCCTCCACTGGCTTCCGGTAACTGCTAGAATCCACTTCAAGACCCTGGTACCTGCGTACCATGCTGCGAATGGATCTGGCCCTTCCTACATCCAGGACATGGTTAAACCGTGCACCCCAGCACGTGCACTCCGCTCTGCATCAGCCAGACGACTCGCTGCACCCTCGCTGCGAGGGGGACCCAAGTTCCCATCAGCAGGAACACGTGGGTTTGCTGTCCTGGCTCCAAGATGGTGGAATGAGCTCCCATTGACATCAGGACAGCAGAAAGCTCACACACCTTCCAGACTGAAGCTCATCTCTCTCGACTCCACCTCGAGGATAGAACTACTAACAAAGCACTTTATACTAACAAAGCACTTATATACTAACAAAGCACTTATATACTTACAAAGCATTTACACATACACATACACACACACACACACACGCACATACACACATACACACACACATACACACACACACAGACTGAACACACGTGTGATTTTATTAAAGGTTATATAACGAGTTATTGTAGGTAAAAGAAAGTCACTCAAATATTCTTGAAATCGATGAGAGCAAAATCCCAGGCGGATGATTTCAAAATGAAACCTAGATTACGGAAAATAATCTCAAAATTATCGTGGTGGAAATTCCACACTTAATCTCCTTCTGGTAAGAAATGAATACATCTACAAGTTCCAACCAAAGGTGAATTATTTAATAAAGAGCATTTCACAGAATCCATCCAGCTGGAGGACGGGTCGTCCACACGGAGACGATACCAGTTCTCTATCGTAGAGACGGGTCGTCCACACGGAGACGATACCAGTTCTCTATCGTAGAGACGGGTCGTCCACACGGAGACGATACCAGTTCTCTATCGTAGAGACGGGTCGTCCACACGGAGACGATACCAGTTCTCTATCGTAGAGACGGGTCGTCCACACGGAGACGATACCAGTTCTCTATCGTAGAGACGGGTCGTCCACACGGAGACGATACCAGTTCTCTATCGTAGAGACGGGTCGTCAACACGGGGACGATACCAGTTCTTTATCGTAGAGACGGGTCGTCCACACGGAGACGATACCAGTTCTTTATCGTAGAGACGGGTCGTCCACACGGAGACGATACCAGTTCTCTATCGTAGAGACGGGTCGTCAACACGGGGACGATACCAGTTCTCTATCGCAGAGACGGGTCGTCCACACGGAGACGATACCAGTTCTCTATCGTAGAGACGGGTCGTCCACACGGAGACGATACCAGTTCTCTATCGTAGAGACGGGTCGTCCACACGGAGACGATACCAGTTCTCTATCGTAGAGACGGGTCGTCAACACGGGGACGATACCAGTTCTCTATCGTAGAGACGGGTCGTCAACACGGGGACGATACCAGTTCTCTATCATAGAGACGGGTCGTCCACACGGGGACGATACCAGTTCTCTATCGTAGAGACGGGTCGTCAACACGGGGACGATACCAGTTCTCTATCGTAGAGACGGGTCGTCAACACAGGGACGATACCAGTTCTCTATCGTAGAGACGGGTCGTCCACACAGAGACGATACCAGTTCTCTATCGTAGAGACGGGTCGTCAACACGGGGACGATACCAGTTCTCTATCGTAGAGACGGGTCGTCCACATGGAGACGATACCAGTTCTCTATCGTAGAGACGGGTCGGGTCGTCCACACGGAGACGATACCAGTTCTTTATCGTAGAGACGGGTCGTCCACACGGAGACGATACCAGTTCTCTATCGTAGAGACGGGTCGTCCACACGGAGACGATACCAGTTCTCTATCGTAGAGACGGGTCGTCCACACGAGGCCAACACGAGGCCGACACGGAGCGCGGCTTCAGAGCCCGAATCCGATACACTTTGATACCGGCTCCCAAGGTGGGTCGGTCTGGAGACGTCCGTGTGTACGCCCTATACGATCATTTCCTGAATCGATGACGCCATAGCCCCGCCTCTCCCCGCCTCTCCTGCTCACCCTGCGTCATTGCTATTGCTATATTCGGATATATATTGACTTATGGTACATTTATTCATTCACGGGAACACAGACAGGAACACATGAGAACACGG
>CM070490.1:1541646-1546646 GCA_036324585.1 Champsocephalus esox
AAGCCCAGCGGGTACAGCCTCCACCAACTGCAGGGCAACAAGGCGCACGGCACCGAGCGCATCGGCACACTCCACAAGAAGAGCGAGGGGTGAGAACTCAGAGTCCCAGCATGCAACAGGAGAGGCACTTACTGCAGCACGCTCACAACAACATATACAACCCAGTCAGCATCATGAGTCCTGAACATGAGTCTGCATCATTAGTCTGCATCATGAGTCCTGAACATGAGTCAGCATCATGAGTCAGCATCATGAGTCCTGAACATGAGTCAGCATCATGAGTCAGCATCATGAGTCAGCATCATGAGTCTGCATCATGAGTCAGCATCATGAGTCCTGAACATGAGTCAGCATCATGAGTCCTGAACATGAGTCAGCATCATGAGTCCTGAACATGAGTCAGCATCATGAGTCAGCATCATGAGTCCTGAACATGAGTCCGCATCATGAGTCCTGAACATGAGTCAGCATCATGAGTCAGCATCATGAGTCTGCATCATGAGTCCTGAACATGAGTCAGCATCATGAGTCAGCATCATGAGTCCTGAACATGAGTCCGCATCATGAGTCCTGAACATGAGTCAGCATCATGAGTCAGCATCATGAGTCCTGAACATGAGTCAGCATCATGAGTCAGCATCATGAGTCTACATCATGAGTCCTGAACATGAGTCTGCATCATGAGTCCTGAACATGAGTCAGCATCATGAGTCCTGAACATGAGTCAGCATCATGAGTCCTGAACCCTGGCATGAGTCAGCATCATGAGTCAGCATCATGAGTCCTGAACATGAGTCAGCATCATGAGTCAGCATCATGAGTCCTGAACATGAATCAGCATCATGAGTCCTGAACATGAGTCAGCATCATGAGTCCTGAACATGAGTCCTGAACATGAGTCAGCATCATGAGTCCTAAACATGAGTCAGCATCATGAGTCCTGAACATGAGTCCGCATCATGAGTCCTGAACATGAGTCAGCATCATGAGTCCTGAACATGAGTCCGCATCATGAGTCCTGAACATGAGTCAGCATCATGAGTCCTGAACATGAGTCAGCATCATGAGTTCTGAACATGAGTCCGCATCATGAGTCCTGAACATGAGTCAGCATCATGAGTCCTGAACATGAGTCAGCATCATGAGTTCTGAACATGAGTCAGCATTATGAGTCCTGAACATGAGTCAGCATTATGAGTCAGCATCATGAGTCCTGAACATGAGTCAGCATCATGAGTCCTGAACATGAGTCAGCATTATGAGTCAGCATCATGAGTCCTGAACATGAGTCAGCATCATGAGTCAGCATCATGAGTCAGCATCATGAGTCCTAAACATGAGTCAGCATCATGAGTCCTAAACATGAGTCCTGAACATGAGTCAGCATCATGAGTCCTGAACATGAGTCAGCATCATGAGTCCTGAACATGAGTCAGCATCATGAGTCCTGAACATGAGTCAGCATCATGAGTCCTGAACATGAGTCAGCATCATGAGTCAGCATCATGAGTCCTGAACATGAGTCAGCATCATGAGTCCTGAACATGAGTCTGCATCATGAGTCAGCATTATGAGTCCTGAACATGAATCAGCATCAAGAGTCCTGAACATGAGTCCGCATCATGAGTCCTGAACATGAGTCAGCATCATGAGTCCTAAACATGAGTCAGCATCATGAGTCCTGAACATGAGTCCGCATCATGAGTCCTGAACATGAGTCAGCATCATGAGTCCTGAACATGAGTCAGCATTATGAGTCAGCATCATGAGTCCTGAACATGAGTCAGCATCATGAGTCCTGAACATGAGTCAGCATTATGAGTCAGCATCATGAGTCCTGAACATGAGTCAGCATCATGAGTCAGCATCATGAGTCCTAAACATGAGTCAGCATCATGAGTCCTAAACATGAGTCCTGAACATGAGTCAGCATCATGAGTCCTGAACATGAGTCAGCATCATGAGTCCTGAACATGAGTCAGCATCATGAGTCCTGAACATGAGTCAGCATCATGAGTCCGCATCATGAGTCCTGAACATGAGTCAGCATCATGAGTCCTGAACATGAGTCAGCATCATGAGTCAGCATCATGAGTCCTGAACATGAGTCTGCATCATGAGTCCTGAACATGAGTCAGCATCATGAGTCCTGAACATGAGTCAGCATCATGAGTCAGCATCATGAGTCCTGAACCCTGGCATGAGTCAGCATCATGAGTCAGCATCATGAGTCCTGAACATGAGTCAGCATCATGAGTCCTGAACATGAGTCAGCATCATGAGTCAGCATCATGAGTCCTGAACATGAGTCAGCATTATGAGTCCTGAACATGAGTCTGCATCATGAGTCAGCATTATGAGTCCTGAACATGAATCAGCATCATGAGTCCTGAACATGAGTCCGCATCATGAGTCCTGAACATGAGTCAGCATCATGAGTCCTAAACATGAGTCAGCATCATGAGTCCGCATCATGAGTCCTGAACATGAGTCCGCATCATGAGTCCTGAACATGAGTCCGCATCATGAGTCCTGAACATGAGTCAGCATCATGAGTCCTGAACATGAGTCCGCATCATGAGTCAGCATCATGAGTCCTGAACATGAGTCAGCATCATGAGTCCTGAACATGAGTCAGCATCATGAGTCAGCATCATGAGTCCTGAACATGAGTCAGCATCATGAGTCCTGAACATGAGTCAGCATTATGAGTCAGCATCATGAGTCCTGAACATGAGTCAGCATCATGAGTCCTGAACATGAGTCAGCATCATGAGTCAGCATCATGAGTCAGCATCATGAGTCCTGAACATGAGTCAGCATCATGAGTCAGCATCATGAGTCCTGAACATGAGTCAGCATCATGAGTCCTGAACATGAGTCAGCATTATGAGTCAGCATCATGAGTCCTGAACATGAGTCAGCATTATGAGTCAGCATCATGAGTCCTGAACATGAGTCCTGAACATGAGTCAGCATCATGAGTCAGCATCATGAGTCCTGAACATGAGTCAGCATAATGAGTCCTAAACATGAGTCAGCATCATGAGTCCTAAACATGAGTCCTGAACACGAGTCCGCATCATGAGTCCTGAACATGAGTCAGCATCATGAGTCCTGAACATGAGTCAGCATCATGAGTCCTAAACATGAGTCCTGAACATGAGTCAGCATCATGAGTCCTGAACATGAGTCAGCATCATGAGTCCTGAACATGAGTCTGCATCATGAGTCAGCATCATGAGTCCTAAACATGAGTCAGCATCATGAGTCTGCATCATGAGTCAGCATCATGAGTCCTAAACATGAGTCAGCATCATGAGTCTGCATCATGAGTCAGCATCATGAGTCCTAAACATGAGTCTGCATCATGAGTCAGCATCATGAGTCCTAAACATGAGTCAGCATCATGAGTCCTGAACATGATAGCTGCCTCTGGGTTTGATAGCTGCCTCTGGGTTTGATGATAGCTGCCTCTGGGTTTGATGGTAGCTGCCTCAGGGTTTGATGGCTGCCTCTGGGTTTGATAGCTGCCTCTGGGTTTGATGATAGCTGCCTCTGGGTTTGATGATAGCTGCCTCTGGGTTTGATGATAGCTGCCTCAGGGTTTGATGATAGCTGCCTCAGGGTTTGATAGCTGCCTCTGGGTTTGATGATAGCTGCCTCTGGGTTTGATGATAGCTGCCTCAGGGTTTGATGGCTGCCTCTGGGTTTGATGATAGCTGCCTCTGGGTTTGATGGCTTGTAGTGTAATAACTCTGTGTCCTCAGGCTGAGGAAGGTGTGGCAGAAGAGAAAATGCTCCGTGAAGAACGGCTTCCTGACCATCCCCCACGGCACGGTGAGATCCTCTCCTCTGATTGGTCCTCATGCATTAGAAGCTCCTCCCCCCCCTCATCTGCATGTCCATCAGCCAATCAAGAACAAATCTTCTCCCGAGTTCTTTTTGGGGGGAATAAAGCAAATATAATTTGTTTTAGTTTCTTATTTTTATTTTTTGTTTTGTTCCTTCTTTCTTTTATTTTGAAGTTTTTACATGAAGAGTCCTCAGAACAGAGCAAGCAGCAGAAGAGAAACAGGAGGAGAAGGAGGAGCATGAGGAGAAGGATGACACAGAGAAGGGTGGGGGGGCACTAATCATTCATTATTACTAATGACCTCAAACCTAGAATCCTTTTTCACAACAGTATAATAAAGCAGACATGCACTCTTAATGCACATCACTGAGCTGCGGCTCATCATTATTAGATCAGATATCCTTTAATACCGAACAGGAGCCATATGTGGAATACTTTGTTATCAGAAACTAAAGATGTTCTTCACATCTGGCTCTAATCCTGCTCAACACGTGATTTTTCAAATTGTTTTACATTTGAAAAATTCTTTATAATTCACATTTCTTTTAAATTATTGTTGATTCTTTTTCGTGTGTAATAAGGGTCTTATATCAGTGTAATATGCAGGCACGTGCACACATCGAAGTGGGCTTGAGCCCCTGCCCTTTTCCCCCCTTTTTTATTTTTTTATTATAAATGAATATATATCTACTGCTGTTCCCTTTCCAAAAATATATTGATTGAATACAAAATTAAAATATCAGGTCGGGAGATTAGACATTAGAAATTCCGTATGCTCTCCCTCCGGACATCGGCAGTCCCTTCAGACAGACGGGTAGCAGCACCTCCCACCTCACTGTCCCTTCAGACAGACAGGTAGCAGCTCCTCCCACCTCACTGTCCCTTCAGACAGACAGGTAGCAGCTCCTCCCACCTCACTGTCCCTTCAGACAGACAGGTAGCAGCACCTCCCACCTTACTGTCCCTTCAGACAGACGGGTAGCAGCACCTCCCACCTCACTGTCCCTTCAGACAGACAGGTAGCAGCACCTCCCACCTCACTGTCCCTTCAGACAGACGGGTAGCAGCACCTCCCACCTCACTGTCCCTTCAGACAGACGGGTAGCAGCACCTCCCACCTCACTGTCCCTTCAGACAGACGGGT
>CM070490.1:1554146-1564146 GCA_036324585.1 Champsocephalus esox
GGGGACATTTTAACTCTAGAACCTCCGGGGGGACATTTTAATTCTAGAACCTCTAGGGGACGTTTTAACTCTAGAACCTCCAGGGGGAGGTTTGAACTCTAGAACCTCCGGGGCGACGTTTTAACTCTAGAACCTCCAGGGGGACGTTTTAACTCTAGAACCTCCGGGGGACGTTTTAACTCTAGAACCTCCAGGGGACGTTTTAACTCTAGAACCTCCGGGGGACGTTTTAACTCTAGAACCTCTAGGGGACGTTTTAACTCTAGAACCTCCGGGGGGACGTTTTAACTCTGGAACCTCTATGGGACGTTTTAACTCTAGAACCTCCGGGGGACGTTTTAACTCTAGAACCTCCGGGGGGACGTTTTAACTCTGGAACCTCTAGGGGACGTTTTAACTCTAGAACCTCCGGGGGACGTTTTAACTCTAGAACCTCCAGGGGACGTTTTAACTCTGGAACCTCTAGGGGGACGCTTTAACTCTAGAACCTCCGGGGGGACGTTTTAACTCTGGAACCTCTAGGGGACGTTTTAACTCTAGAACCTCTGGGGGGACGTTTTAACTCTAGAACCTCCGGGGGACGTTTTAACTCTAGAACCTCCGGGGGGACGTTTTAACTCTAGAACCTCCAGGGGGACGTTTTAACTCTAGAACCTCCGGGGGACGTTTTAACTCTAGAACCTCCGGGGGACGTTTTAACTCTAGAACCTCCGGGGGACGTTTTAACTCTAGAACCTCCGGGGGGACGTTTTAACTCTAGAACCTCCGGGGGACGTTTTAACTCTAGAACCTCCGGGGGACGTTTTAACTCTAGAACCTCCGGGGGACGTTTTAACTCTAGAACCTCCGGGGGACGTTTTAACTCTAGAACCTCCGGGGGGACGTTTTAACTCTAGAACCTCCGGGGGACGTTTTAACTCTAGAACCTCCAGGGGGACGTTTTAACTCTAGAACCTCCGGGGGACGCTTTAACTCTAGAACCTCCGGGGGGACATTTTAACTCTAGAACCTCCGGGGGGACGTTTTAACTCTAGAACCTCCGGGGGACGTTTTAACTCTAGAACCTCCGGGGGACGTTTTAACTCTAGAACCTCCGGGGGACATTTTAACTCTAGAACCTCCAGGGGGACGTTTTAACTCTAGAACCTCCGGGGGGACGTTTTAACTCTAGAACCTCCGGGGGACGTTTTAACTCTAGAACCTCCGGGGGACGTTTTAACTCTAGAACCTCCGGGGGACGTTTTAACTCTAGAACCTCTAGGGGACGTTTTAACTCTAGAACCTCCGGGGGGACGTTTTAACTCTGGAACCTCTAGGGGACGTTTTAACTCTAGAACCTCCGGGGGACGTTTTAACTCTAGAACCTCCGGGGGGACGTTTTAACTCTGGAACCTCTAGGGGACGTTTTAACTCTAGAACCTCCGGGGGACGTTTTAACTCTAGAACCTCCAGGGGACGTTTTAACTCTGGAACCTCTAGGGGGACGCTTTAACTCTAGAACCTCCGGGGGGACGTTTTAACTCTGGAACCTCTAGGGGACGTTTTAACTCTAGAACCTCTGGGGGGACGTTTTAACTCTAGAACCTCCGGGGGACGTTTTAACTCTAGAACCTCCGGGGGGACGTTTTAACTCTAGAACCTCCGGGGGACGTTTTAACTCTAGAACCTCCGGGGGGACGTTTTAACTCTAGAACCTCCAGGGGGACGTTTTAACTCTAGAACCTCCGGGGGACGTTTTAACTCTAGAACCTCCGGGGGACGTTTTAACTCTAGAACCTCCGGGGGACGTTTTAACTCTAGAACCTCCGGGGGACGTTTTAACTCTAGAACCTCCGGGGGACGTTTTAACTCTAGAACCTCCGGGGGACGTTTTAACTCTAGAACCTCCGGGGGGACGTTTTAACTCTAGAACCTCCGGGGGACGTTTTAACTCTAGAACCTCCGGGGGACGTTTTAACTCTAGAACCTCCGGGGGGACGTTTTAACTCTAGAACCTCCGGGGGACGTTTTAACTCTAGAACCTCCAGGGGGACGCTTTAACTCTAGAACCTCCGGGGGGACGTTTTAACTCTAGAACCTCCGGGGGACGTTTTAACTCTAGAACCTCCGGGGGACGCTTTAACTCTAGAACCTCCAGGGGGACGTTTTAACTCTAGAACCTCCGGGGGACGTTTTAACTCTAGAACCTCCGGGGGACGTTTTAACTCTAGAACCTCCGGGGGGACGTTTTAACTCTAGAACCTCCGGGGGACGTTTTAACTCTAGAACCTCCGGGGGGACGTTTTAACTCTAGAACCTCCAGGGGGGACGTTTTAACTCTAGAACCTCCGGGGGACGTTTTAACTCTAGAACCTCCGGGGGACGTTTTAACTCTAGAACCTCCGGGGGACGTTTTAACTCTAGAACCTCCGGGGGGACGTTTTAACTCTAGAACCTCCGGGGGACGTTTTAACTCTAGAACCTCCGGGGGACGTTTTAACTCTAGAACCTCCGGGGGGACGTTTTAACTCTAGAACCTCCAGGGGGACGTTTTAACTCTAGAACCTCCGGGGGACGTTTTAACTCTAGAACCTCCGGGGGACGTTTTAACTCTAGAACCTCCGGGGGACGTTTTAACTCTAGAACCTCCGGGGGGACGTTTTAACTCTAGAACCTCCGGGGGACGTTTTAACTCTAGAACCTCCGGGGGACGTTTTAACTCTAGAACCTCCGGGGGGACGTTTTAACTCTAGAACCTCCGGGGGACGTTTTAACTCTAGAACCTCCAGGGGGACGCTTTAACTCTAGAACCTCCGGGGGGACGTTTTAACTCTAGAACCTCCGGGGGACGTTTTAACTCTAGAACCTTCGGGGGACGCTTTAACTCTAGAACCTCCAGGGGGACGTTTTAACTCTAGAACCTCCGGGGGACGTTTTAACTCTAGAACCTCCAGGGGGACGTTTTAACTCTAGAACCTCCGGGGGGACGTTTTAACTCTAGAACCTCCAGGGGGACGCTTTAACTCTAGAACCTCCGGGGGGACATTTTAACTCTAGAACCTCCGGGGGGACGTTTTAACTCTAGAACCTCCGGGGGACGTTTTAACTCTAGAACCTCCGGGGGACATTTTAACTCTAGAACCTCCGGGGGGGCATTTTAATTCTAGAACCTCTAGGGGACGTTTTAACTCTAGAACCTCCGGGGGACGTTTGAACTCTAGAACCTCCGGGGGACGTTTTAACTCTAGAACCTCCGGGGGACGTTTTAACTCTAGAACCTCTAGGGGACGTTTTAACTCTAGAACCTCCGGGGGACGTTTTAACTCTAGAACCTCCGGGGGTGTGAATGCACCTTTAGAGCCGAGCCTTTTTAACGCATGCTCGGCTGATTGAATTTTCAAACCGTTTGAGACCCCTGATTGGCTGATTGCAAAGAGAGAATATTCAAACCGTTTGAGACCCCTGATTGGCTGATTGCAAAGAGAGAATATTCAAACCGTTTGAGACCCCTGATTGGCTGATTGCAAAGAGAGAAATGGGGCAGAACAAGAAGTCCAGACGGACCCACCTGACCTGACGTGTTGTGTTTTAGTTGGCGAAGAATGTGGGAAATGCCAGCTTCAACGAGGTCATGGAGGCAGATCTGTCTGACGTCACCAAACCGGACCCCAGCAGCGACATGTGAGCGACTCCTATAGATCTATATCACAAACACGTACTCCAGATGTATGTCAGGACATCTGAAGGAGGGCTCATGGTGGGGTTTGCTACACAACCAAGTAGTGATAGATTCAACAGAATAACCTTCTCACCATTTATCAGTCAGATTGGTTTTATCGGCGGTCTCTGCATCACTGACCTGACATTCTGCTGGAGCACCGGAGCTGTTCGTTCAGATCTAGAACCTTGCCCCTCTATGACGGCTGTGAGCCTGGAGACCGGAACCACAGAGACTGAATGAGTGTGTGTGGGTCTGCAGGCAGGCGAGGAAGGACTTCATCATGGCGAAGTACACGGAGAAGCGATTTGTGCGGCGGCAGTGCGCGGACGCGGCGGAGCAGCTGCAGGCGCTGTACGAGGCGGTTCGATGCCGGGACATCCTGTCGCTGCTGCAGATCTACGCTGAGGGGGTGGAGCTGCGGGAGGCCATCGACCAACCCAACGAACACGTATGTGTACTGCACTTTGCGATGAGACACCCATCAGAACACATTCAGAACAACACAACCCTGAGGCTATAACGTGAGAACTGATGATATGAATCTCGACCCGTTGGTCCTGCAGGAGCCCGGGGAGACGGCGCTCCACCTGGCAGTCCGGATGGTGGACAGGAACTCGCTGCACATCGTCGACTTCCTCGCTCAGAATGGGTAACACGGCGAGATAAAGCGTTCACTCGTTCTGTACAGAGAGAGACCAGAGAGACCTCGGAGTGCTGCCTCTCTGGGTGTTTGGGTCGTGTGTGTTTAGGAGTGTTGCGTGTCTGCTGCCGATGATGGCAAAAGTCATCATCTCGATCATTTGGGTCAATAATTCACGATTATTGAAAAGGATTATCCGTTCACTTTGATTACCGTGAACTTTAAGTTTCAACTCAACTGGAAACAATACAACAAAAGTAATAATAAAAACATCATGGTTTTATTTCGATTACGTTGTTTTCGTAATCGTTGCAAGCCATCATCGTAACTGCGATTGAAATACGATGAGCTGAGCGGCCCTAGTGTTTAAGTCGTTCTTTATGTCTGTGTTTATTTTCTTTAGTTTGAAACGCTACAGAAGAACTTCCGTCAGTGTAAAGTAACACTGTGTGTGTGTGTGTGTGTGTGTGTGCGTGTGTGTGTGTGTGTGTGTGTGTGTGTGTGTAGTGGTAACCTGGACCAGCAGACAGCCAGAGGCAGCACGGCGTTGCATTACTGTTGCCTGACCGACAACAGCGAGTGTCTGAAGCTGCTGCTGAGAGGGAAGGCCTCCGTGTCCATCAGTGAGAACACACACACTCACACACACACTCACACACACTCACACACTCACTCACACTCACACACACTCACACACTCACTCACACTCACACTCACACACACACACACTCACACACACACACACACTCACTCACTCACTCACTCACACTCACACACACACTCACACACTCACTCACTCACTCACTCACTCACTCACTCACACACACACACTCACTCACTCACTCACACACACACACACACTCACACACTCACACACACACACACACACACACTCACACACACACACACTCACACACACACAATAAATGTCTCAGTTTTAGTGAAATGTTAGATATAAGATCACTTAATTGATCCTGATTTGGGAAATGTAGAGTATATGTATTGAATACATAAATATATATATATATATATATATATATATATATATATATATACAAAAACACAGAAGGCAGTGCACATGCAATACAATATAAACTTCACATTTACATCTGAGTTGTCAGAATATCTTTTGTGAGTACATCTGAATATCGTTGTGCTTTGCAGTGAACGAGGCCGGAGAGACTCCGATGGACATCGCCAAGCGCCTGCGACACGCCCAGTGTGAGGAGCAGGTCTGTGTTATCACATCTTCACTTCCAGATTCAGAGGCTGGACAGGAGGGACTGTCCTCCTGCCCGTTTCCATTCCCTGAAGGGTAACGGCCCGCCCTCACAAGCTCCTGCCCGTTCACCTTGATGGGGTGACGTCACTTTTAGCCCAACTGCATTGTGGGAAGCGACGTGGAGCGTTGCTGGCTCCAAAAGTTGAGCAATGTTCAACTTTTGGCGCCTCGCAGAAGCGTCAGCCAATTAAATCCCGTTTATGCAAATCTGCCAGTACAAGCGCGAGCCAATCAAAGCGCATGTATGCTGGGAGACGAGCAGGTCTCTTCCTCCTCACAGCCGTCGTGAATCACCCGGTGCTGAATGATCAGTCGGTTCCTCTACCGGACACAGACCGGGGGAGCGAGGCGTGGAGGGAGGGGGCATGGAGGGAGGGGCATGGAGGCAGGGGGCAGAGGCAGGGGGCATGGAGGCAGGGGGCATGGAGGCAGGGGGCATGGAGGCAGGGGGCAGAGGCTGGGGGCATGGAGGCAGGGGGCATGGAGGGAGGGGGCAGAGGCAGGGGGCATGGAGGCAGGGGGCATGGAGGGAGGGGGCATGGAGGCAGGGGGCAGAGGCTGGGGGCATGGAGGCAGGGGGCATGGAGGGAGGGGGCAGAGGCAGGGGGCATGGAGGCAGGGGGCAGAGGCAACGGGCATGGAGGGAGGGGGCATGGAGGCAGGGGGCAGAGGCAGGGGGCATGGAGGCAGGGGGCAGATGCAGGGGGCATGGAGGGAGGGGGCAGAGGCAGGGGGCAGAGGCTGGGGGCATGGAGGCAGGGGGCATGGAGGGAGGGGGCAGAGGCAGGGGGCATGGAGGCAGGGGGCATGGAGGCAGGGGGCAGAGGCAGGGGGCATGGAGGCAGGGGGCAGAGGCAGGGGGCATGGAGGGAGGGGGCAGAGGCTGGGGGCAGAGGCAGGGGGCATGGAGGCAGGGGGCATGGAGGCAGGGGGCAGAGGCAGGGGGCATGGAGGCAGGGGGCATGGAGGGAGGGGGCATGGAGGCAGGGGGCAGAGGCAGGGGGCATGGAGGCAGGGGGCATGGAGGGAGGGGGCAGAGGCAGGGGGCATGGAGGCAGGGGGCATGGAGGCAGGGGGCAGAGGCAGGGGGCATGGGGGCAGGCAGGGGGCATGGAGGCAGGGGGCATGGAGGCAGGGGGCATGGAGGGAGGGGGCATGGAGGCAGGGGGCATGGAGGGAGGGGGCATGGAGGCAGGGGGCATGGAGGCAGGGGGCATGGAGGCAGGGGGCAGAGGCAGGGGGCAGAGGCAGGGGGCATGGAGGGAGGGGGCATGGAGGCAGGGGGCAGAGGCAGGGGGCAGAGGCAGGGGGCATGGAGGGAGGGGGCATGGAGGCAGGGGGCAGAGGCAGGGGGCAGAGGCAGGGGGCATGGAGGCAGGGGGCATGGAGGGAGGGGGCATGGAGGCAGGGGCAGAGGCAGGGGGCAGAGGCAGGGGGCAGAGGCAGGGGGCATGGAGGGAGGGGGCATGGAGGCAGGGGGCAGAGGCAGGGGGCAGAGGCAGGGGGCATGGAGGCAGGGGGGGGAACTGGAAGGGTTTCGCCTGTTGGGGAGTTTATATCCAGTTTACTTCGTTTTCCACGTTGCTCTGTGTGTCGGGGGCGGAGATTCTTGTGATTGGTTGTTGCTCGCAAAAAATCCCCAAGCTTCAGACACGCCCAGCGTCAACGCACGCCGCTGTGTGGACGGGCCGTAAGAGGTCCCTGGGTGCTTTGAGAGGTACCTGACATGACATGAATCCCACATTGCAGAGGAATATTAATCACCATTAGCATTACTCTTACTTTAACGGAGTATTTTGAAATTCTTGTTTGAGCAGGAAGCTGTTACTGTAGCTACTGGAAGTATTTTTACAATGTAGGATTTACACTTCCGATAGTGCATAGAGTGATTTCCTGTAACAGATGATATCAGACATGCAGTGTGGAATTGATACTTTGTGTTGTATTTTCACATCGGAGTGAGAGTATAAAGGAATCGTATGATATGACCTTTTTACTTTACTTTCCTGTGTGTTGCAGCTGACTCAGGCGCAGACAGGGAAATTTAACGTCCACGTTCACGTCGAGTACGAGTGGCGTCTGCAGAACGAAGACATGGACGAGAGCGAAGACGAGATGGAGGACAAGGTCAGAGCATTAGCTTCCTTTAGCTTAGCGGTGGTGACGTGAAGTCATGTGACCGTGCTGTAGTTCCTCTATAGCCCAACATTAGCCTCCTTTAGCTTAGCGGTGGTGACGTGAAGTCATGTGACCGTGCTGTAGTTCCTTTATAGCCCAACATTAGCCACCTTTAGCTTAGCGGTGGTGAAGTCATGTGACCGTGCTGTAGTTCCTTTATAGCCCAACATTAGCCTCCTTTAGCTTAGCGGTGGTGACGTGAAGTCATGTGACCGTGCTGTAGTTCCTTTATAGCCCAACATTAGCCTCCTTTAGCTTAGCGGTGGTGACGTGAAGTCATGTGACCGTGCTGTAGTTCCTTTATAGCCCAACATTAGCCTCCTTTAGCTTAGCGGTGGTGACGTGAAGTCATGTGACCGCGCTGTAGTTCCTTTATAGCCCAACATTAGCCTCCTTTAGCTTAGCGGTGGTGACGTGAAGTCATGTGACCGTGCTGTAGTTCCTTTATAGCCCAACATTAGCCTCCTTTAGCTTAGCGGTGGTGACGTGAAGTCATGTGACCGTGCTGTAGTTGCTCTATAGCCCAACATTAGCCGCCTTTAGCTTAGTTTATCCTGCTGAACGAAACGTTTGTTTGACTCAGAGTTTATTTTCTTAGCTTATAGTATTATAAGAGAGGAGATGTTCAACATTGATGTTTGGTCACATGATACCAGGAGTTCAGCACAGGAAGCTTAACGGTGTGTTTCCTGCAGCCCATCCCGACGCGACGTGAGGAGCGGCCGGTCAGCTGCTTCCTGCCGGGCGCTGCCTCTCTGACCCGGGACAAACCCTTACCTCAGGTTCCCAGCATGATGATGAACAACGAGACCTACGGCACCATGATGGAGCTGCCCCCCCCGGGGCCCCCGCTGCCCCCCCGGGGCCCCAGCAGAGGTTAGGCAGGGACCACACACACAGACACTCAATGTGATGCTAATGATTCCAGAGTCTGGATATGTTAGTCACTGCAGCGCCGTGAAGCTGGACACGTGGGGACCCAATTAGCATCATAGTGCTTTTGGGGGCGATTGAGGATGCTGATGTACTGGATAGAAGTACTGCATTCAATCCGGGGGGTACCTGGTTGCTGATTGGCTAATGGTTACAAAAGACAAAACATCATTATGACATCATAAAGTGTTCAAAATCTGATCAGCTCATTTTCAGACTTTTTTTTATAGAAGAGGGGACACATGTTGATGTAGAAGAGACATGAGAAGAGGGGACACATGTTGATGTAGAAGGGACATGAGAAGAGGGGACACATGTTGATGTAGAAGGGACATGGAGAAGAGGGGACACATGTTGATGTAGAAGGGACATGGAGAAGAGGGGACACATGTTGATGTAGAAGGGACATGGAGAAGAGGGGACACATGTTGATGTAGAAGAGACATGAGAAGAGGGGACACATGTTGATGTAGAAGAGACATGGAGAAGAGGGGAACACATGTTGATGTAGAAGAGACATGAAGAAGAGGGGACACATGTTGATGTAGAAGAGACATGGAGAAGAGGGGACACATGTTGATGTAGAAGAGACATGAAGAAGAGGGGACACATGTTGATGTAGAAGGGACATGGAGAAGAGGGGACACATGTTGATGTAGAAGGGACATGGAGAAGAGGGGACACATGTTGATGTAGAAGAGACATGAGGAAGAGGGGACACATGTTGATGTAGAAGAGACATGGAGAAGAGGGGACACATGTTGATGTAGAAGAGACATGAAGAAGAGGGGACACATGTTGATGTAGAAGGGACATGGAGAAGAGGGGACACATGTTGATGTAGAAGAGACATGGAGAAGAGGGGACACATGTTGATGTAGAAGGGACATGAAGAAGAGGGGACACATGTTGATGTAGAAGAGACATGGAGAAGAGGGGACACATGTTGATGTAGAAGAGACATGAGGAAGAGGGGACACATGTTGATGTAGAAGAGACATGGAGAAGAGGGGACACATGTTGATGTAGAAGAGACATGAAGAAGAGGGGACACATGTTGATGTAGAAGAGACGTGAAGAAGAGGGGACACATGTTGATGTAGAAGAGACATGAAGAAGAGGGGACACATGTTGATGTAGAGGACATGGAGAAGAGGGGACACATGTTGATGTAGAAGAGACATGGAGAAGAGGGGACACATGTTGATGTAGAAGAGACATGAAGAAGAGGGGACACATGTTGATGTAGAAGAGACATGGGAGAAGA
>CM070490.1:1566646-1579146 GCA_036324585.1 Champsocephalus esox
CACACACACACACACATACACGCACACACACACACACACACACATTTACAGGCTGAAAATAAAATAGCTGAGTAAAACAAATACAAGAAATGTATCCCTACAGTCCAAATAAAGAATGAAACTATTATTTTTTTGTAATGTTATTGTTATAAATCTCCCCCCCCCCGCCCCCCCCACAGTGCTTCCACCGGCTCCCCCCCCGCCCGGGAACAGGAGGGTCAGCATGTTGGAGACCAAGACCCTGTCGATAAGGAACACGCCCCTCCCCCCCCCGCCGCCCCCCCCCCACCATCCCATCGCCCCCCCCACTACAAAGCCCCGGTCCTCCCGCCCCCCGTCCCACTCCACAAGACCAGCAGACCCCCCAGACCCAGATCACCCCCCCGGGTACGTACCACACTTCCTACTGTGATCGCCCTCTGTTTAATGTGTACTACGTATACTCGTATGGGTATTCCACTGTATCCCCTCGTATGGTAGTATTCACACTGTGATCGCCCTCTGTTTAATGTGTACTACACATACTCGTATGGTAGTATTCACACTGTGATCGCCCTCTGTATTTTGTCTGATTTCAGATCAGTGAGACGTCCTCCGCAGAGACCTCCTCTCAGGACACCATCTGTGGATAAACGAGGTACACACACACACACACACACACACACACATACACACATACACACACACACACACACACATACACACACACACACACACACACACACACACACACCTGTCAATATGAATGTGTTTGTATGCTGAAGTTGTTTATTTGTCTCTTTAGGGTCGCAGCCCACGTCCCCTCTGAGTCCTCCGACTCCTAAACCCAGGAGCGCTTTCTCCGTAAGTCCTTGAACGCAACAGACTGACGGGTGGACATGGAGGGACAGAGAATTAGAAACACACTGTCTGTTGTTGTTGTTGTTGTTGTTGTCAGTGCAGGGGAACTAGTTTGCATTCATAACCTCAACCAGAAAAGCAGAAGTGATGACGCCGTCACAAAGTTCATCTCCATAAGTCCAGCTGTTTCCTGCGATGTGGGACCCTGGAACCTTTCAGTTCATTTTTTATATGAAGTATCTTCGTATCTTTGAATTGAGTTTTACAATTATATCTGTGTGTCTATCTAACAGTGCTGGGTGCACGTAAAGTAACACTGTGTGTGTGTGTGTGTGTGTGTGTGTGTGTGTGTGTGTGTGTGTGTAGAAGCAGAAGCCTAAAAGGGTGAAGGCGATCTACAACTGTTCGGCGGACAACGTTGACGAGCTGACGTTCGTGGAGGGCGAGGTGATCGTGGTGGAGGGCGAGGAGGACAGCGAGTGGTGGGTGAGTAAACAGGAAGTACATCAAGAAAACCATCCCTCGACACTAGGCCCCGCCCCTTTTTGTGTTAAAAAACATGTGACTGGCGGGAAATACAGATTCTGAGGTTTTGTGTGTAATTTGTGCTTTCAGTTTGGTCACGTGGAAGAAGACCCGACGAGGAGAGGAGTGTTTCCTCTGACCTTCGTTCACTTCATCACTGAGTGATCGGGAGACACGAGTCAGCGTTATGGAGACACGAGACGCTCCCGTCTTCCATTGGAGTTGCTGCTGTGTTTCCACCGTTCCACAAACTAGGGATGCTAAGACCTTATTCTGCTGCTCTTTGGGGACTCCAGTTATCTACGATGTAAACGATTTCTGTATCATTCAAATGGTTGAAAAACGACTTCCTGTCTGTCGCGTGATTTGGCTCAAATGTACTTCTTCTTCCTGTTGACTTGTAAACCGTCGTCCCTCCAGAAAGAGTCCCGTGTGTTCTCTGTCTCTGTTCACGATGTGTCGGCTGAACTGCATACGAGAGGGTTTGATGTGGATCCACTTTGACTTTGTGCTCTTTTATCTGATAACAGTGTTATTAAAAACACCTGAAATCACTCCTTTTGTAAGCGTCGGATTTTACTGACAGATATCAGTTTTCCCTTTTCACAATATAAAAACGGCCAAACTGTGGTACTGCAGCTTCTGTGACGTCATTCTTCCCCCCATTGATTCAGGTTGCGGTCGGATAATCCAAAAATCAGCTCCTAAGTTCTAACCCTATCTCCTATTCCTTGACCTCTGAGTGAAAGGTCACGGGTTAAGGGATAGTGGATAGGAGAATTCAAAAGGACTTAGGAGAAGAGACTGCGGTGCTTTAGAGAATCGACTGCACTTCACTATCCCACGTGTTTCTGATGCGCCTTTGACTTCAATACATACATTTTCAGAAATAAGGTCCCCGGAAAGGGAGGGACTTCGGCTCTCAATGAATACAAAAGCTGAGATATAAAAAAAGATGGAATTCTAAACTTGTTTCTGGAAACGTTGGAATAGAATAATTTGAGATATTTAGCAGAAAAAAAGATTGAGAACATTTTAGTTTTAGTTAAATAACACTTTTAAAAAAAAGTTGGAATATTTGGAGTGTTTTCTCTCTCCATGCATCTGAATGACAGAACATCTTTTTACAACTTTATTGAATATTTATTCTAAAACATCAGAACAAGGCCCAAAAACATCAGTGTTTAAATAACTGAGCGCGTCATGAAGAGAAAACAGAAAGAATACTCCAAACAAAAACAAACACAAGAAGTGAGTTAAACTTCAGGGTCAGGTTTATTTATCTTTAGTGTTTTAATTGTCCCGTAAAAACGACTATATTCGAAGCGTGTGGCGCAGTGGCCGTTGGTGTTGGGATCAGGGGGTACAGGTTCAAACCCCACTGCAGCCCTCAGTGTTGAGCATGTGAGTCGCTTTGAAAAAAAGCGTAATGTAAAAATCTACAGCTCGTTTTTGGGCTCGTTCTCTTTATACTTCCATGACGCAATCACGCAGAGCTCCGTTGATGGGGAAGTGGGCGTGGCCTCTTTATACTTCCATGACGCAATCACGCAGAGCTCCGTTGATGGGGAAGTGGGCGTGGCCTCTTTATACTTCCATGACGCAATCACGCAGAGCTCCGTTGATGGGGAAGTGGGCGTGGCCTCTTTATACTTCCATGACGCAATCACGCAGAGCTCCGTTGATGGGGAAGTGGGCGTGGCCTCTTTATACTTCCATGACGCAATCACGCAGAGCTCCGTTGATGGGGAAGTGGGCGTGGCCTCTTTATACAGCCATGACGCAATCACGCAGAGCTCCGTTGATGGGGAAGTGGGCGTGGCCTCTTTATACAGCCATGACGCAATCACGCAGAGCTCCGTCGATGCAGCAGTGGGCGTGGCCTCTTTATACTTCCATGACGCAATCACGCAGAGCTCCGTTGATGGGGAAGTGGGCGTGGCCTCTTTATACTTCCATGACGCAATCACGCAGAGCTCCGTTGATGGGGAAGTGGGCGTGGCCTCTTTATACTTCCATGACGCAATCACGCAGAGCTCCGTTGATGGGGAAGTGGGCGTGGCCTCTTTATACTTCCATGACGCAATCACGCAGAGCTCCGTTGATGGGGAAGTGGGCGTGGCCTCTTTATACAGCCATGACGCAATCACGCAGAGCTCCGTTGATGGGGAAGTGGGCGTGGCCTCTTTATACAGCCATGACGCAATCACGCAGAGCTCCGTCGATGCAGCAGTGGGCGTGGCCTCTTTATACTTCCATGACGCAATCACGCAGAGCTCCGTTTTTATTTTTACATTGTATTGGAATGTTACAGCATTGCACTCTTTTCATACATTAAATTAGTGCAAACAGGTCGTTAGGAGACACAACGCTGACCTCATCTATGAAACCGTTCAAAGCGCTCTCAGTGTGTTTTCACAGAAAGGGAAAAAAGGAAAAATACAACAACAACCAAGACAGAAATAAAGTACTTATCCAAGGAGAAAGTACGGTTCTGTTTCAGTTCGGATCAGTAAATAAACTTTGAGCTTTGGATCCTTTTTGTAATTTGAAGGATTTCAGGTCCATTGAAACTCATTTAAGAAAACAATCAGCTTGGGGGATGACCTCACGGTTAGATTAACATCACAGCAGTTCATCACCTTTCTTTTGCACGGTCACGCCGAACACCACATTATCTCTGTGACAGAATCTGGAAGTGATGAGATTTCTTTCTTCATCCATTTATGGATATCAAACCAGAATCTCTGTCCAGGAGAAACACACGTTGTTTCTCACGTATCGAGCGCGTCTTATCTTTTCAAGCAATTCACTTCAGTTTGAAGTGTGTTTCTTTGGGGTGGAGGAGAGAATGTTAGATACAGAGCTCTGAACTTATGAGTCGACTCATTGTCAGCTGCAGGGCGGTGGTGGCGAAGTCGATAGGGACTCGGCTTGGCAACTGGAAGGTCACCAGTTCAAGTCCCGGACCAAGTGCTACCGAGGTGTCCCTGAGCAAGGCACCGTTCCCCACACTGCTCCCTGAGCGCCGTTCAAAATGGCAGCACGCTGCTCCTAACACTAGGACGGGTCGAATGCAGAGAAACAATTTCCCCACGAGGGATTCAAAAAGTGTATATATATAAAAGGATCTCATTTCTGTTGTGGAACACTTTGTCAGTGAGACACTTCCTTATAAACCGGTCATTTGTTAAAATGCCTTTGCTGAATGATGAGGGCGGTGCGGTTGTATGGTTTGGTGAGCCAGCCTCAAGTTGTGTTTCGTGCAGAGCGTCAAGTCACTTATGGACCATATTCCCCTCGAACCAGCTTTCGTCAAACAACGATCTTTTCCTGTTCTACACAAAGCGTATGCGATGGGGTGAAAGGTTACGCAGACAAGGTTCCCGTACAACAATATCTGCTTGTGAAAGTCTGACACTGACACAGGCGATTTATCAAGAGTAAAGTTCCATCAAGGCGCTCACAGTCACTTTGAAACCTCCGTCCTTCGTGTCTTTAACCACGTCTCCGTCCTTCGTGTCTTTAACCACGTCTCCGTCCTTCGTGTCTTTAACCACGTCTTCGTCTTTCGTGTCTTTAACCACGTCTCCGTCCTTCGTGTCTTTAACCACGTCTCTGTCCTTCGTGTCTTTAACCACGTCTCCGTCCTTCGTGTCTTTAACCACGTCTCCGTCCTTCGTGTCTTTAACCACTTCTCCGTCCTTCGTGTCTTTAACCACGTCTTCGTCTTTCGTGTCTTTAACCACGTCTCCGTCCTTCATGTCTTTAACCACGTCTTCGTCTTTCGTGTCTTTAACCACGTCTCCGTCCTTCGTGTCTTTAACCACGTCTCCGTCCTTCGTGTCTTTAACCACGTCTCCGTCCTTCGTGTCTTTAACCACGTCTCCGTCCTTCGTGTCTTTAACCACGTCTCCGTCCTTCGTGTCTTTAACCACGTCTTCGTCTTTCGTGTCTTTAACCACGTCTCCGTCCTTCGTGTCTTTAACCACGTCTCCGTCCTTCGTGTCTTTAACCACGTCTTCGTCTCTTTAACCACGTCTCCGTCCTTCGTGTCTTTAACCACGTCTCTGTCCTTCATGTCTTTAACCACGTCTCCGTCCTTCATGTCTTTAACCACGTCTCCGTCCTTCGTGTCTTTAACCACGTCTCTGTCCTTCATGTCTTTAACCACGTCTCCGTCCTTCATGTCTTTAACCACGTCTCCGTCCTTCGTGTCTTTAACCACGTCTCCGTCCTTCGTGTCTTTAACCACGTCTCTGTCCTTCATGTCTTTAACCACGTCTCCGTCCTTCATGTCTTTAACCACGTCTCCGTCCTTCGTGTCTTTAACCACGTCTCCGTCCTTCGTGTCTTTAACCACGTCTCCGTCCTTCGTGTCTTTAACCACGTCTCCGTCCTTCATGTCTTTAACCACGTCTCCGTCCTTCATGTCTTTAACCACGTCTCCGTCCTTCATGTCTTTAACCACGTCTCCGTCCTTCATGTCTTTAACCACGTGTGTTGATGTGAGATCATCTAACCTCAAACACATTTGTTCAAATAATGTCTTATGTCCTCCGTTGTCATGGTAGCCATGAATGCTGATTAACATGGATGTGAGTTCATCGATGGATAAGAATCAGCCAATGAGCGTCTGCATTATGGATAGGACTTGACCGCTGAAGTGTTTGAGTCGAATGGCGACCCCTGCTGGGGGAAGGGACACTTTGTCTCCACACTTTGTCTCCACACTTCGTCTCCACACTTCGTCTCCACACTTCGTCTCCACACTTTGTCTCCACACTTATGACTGACGTATCTGAGGCTCCGTTGATGGGGAAGTGGGCGTGGCCTCTCCATACAGCCATGAAGGAGGAACCAGAGTTTCTTCCTGCTGTTTCCGGTTTCTACACGGAGGGGTTTCTGCACGGGACGGAAGTGACGCAGTAGCCTCACTTTTGGAACCGCGCGCTGCAGAAAAATACACTCTTTGTTATTTTTGTTAAAATTGTCCGTTTTTGGAGTAAAAATGGCGACGAAGCGAAAATGTGATGCGATTGTTCCCGCGGAGGAGAGCGACCAGCTGCTCATCCGCCCGCTGTGAGTGTTCTCCAACGACCTGCTGCTCCTCTGCACACACACACACACACACACACACACACACACACACACACACACACACACACACATCGCTCCTGTTGTCCACAGTACTGAGTGTATGTAGCTTTGGTAAATGTGTGTGTGTGTGTGTGTGTGTGTGTGTGTGTGTGTGTGTGTGTGTGTGTGTGTGTGTGTGTGTGTGTGTGTGTGTGTGTGTGTGTGTGTGTGTGTGTGTGTGTGTGTGTGTGTGTGTGTGTGTGTGTGTGTGTGTGTGTGTGTGTGTGTGTGTGTGTGTGTGTGTGTGTGTGTGTGTGTGTGTGTGTGTGTGTGTGTGTGTGTGTGTGCGCAGAGGAGCCGGACAGGAAGTGGGACGCTCCTGCATCATCTTGGAATTCAAAGGACGTAAGATTATGGTATGTTTCAGAGAGACAGATTCTACGTTCTGACTTAATGACCTGTCTCTCACACACTTTCTGTGTTCTCTCTGTGTGTGTGTCTCTCTCTGTCTGTCTGTATGTGTGTGTGTGTGTGTGTGTGTGTGTCTCTCTCCCTCTGTGTGTGTGTGTGTGTGTGTGTCAGCTGGACTGTGGGATCCACCCTGGTCTGGAGGGGATGGATGCTCTGCCGTACATCGACCTGATCGACCCGGCTGAGATCGACCTGCTGCTCATCAGCCAGTGAGTGCAGGAGACACACACACACACACACACACACTCACACACACACTCGTTGTATGTAGAGCGCCGGTGTCCTCGGCTCTGAGCCGCCGCTCTGCTCCATCGCCCCGTGTCTCTCCCGCTCTGAGTGAGATGTCTCTCTTCACAGTTTCCACCTGGACCACTGCGGCGCTCTGCCCTGGTTCCTGCAGAAGACCAGCTTCAAAGGACGCACCTTCATGACCCACGCAACCAAAGCCATCTACCGCTGGCTGCTGTCCGACTACGTCAAGGTCAGGTGAGCGGCGTCATCACCCCCGAGTCTAATACTGGATTCTGATTGGTCGATAGGGACCTTCCAGAGGTCAACAGGACAGCACGGAGAGCTGTGAAGCACGATGGTGATCGTCTGCGGTTGAAACACATTGAAGAGACGGGTTTGTTCTGCTTGAGAGCCAGTCCCTGCGTCCTGCAGAGTGCTCCAACCAGCGCTTCAACTCCTTCCGTTTACAATCTGTGTTTGAATCTGGATCTGAAGTCGAGCTGCTGGACTCGCCTGTAGCTCCTTTATAGCATCACGTAGCATCACGTTAGCATCACGTTAGCATCACGTTAGCATCACGTTAGCATTTAGCTTCTGGAGATTAGAGTTATGATTCAACATTATACAAGTAGACGTTATACAATGCTTTTAGTGGGGGGGACCGGCAGCTCCTCCCTGCGGGGGGACCGGCAGCTCCTCCCTGCGGGGGGACCGGCAGCTCCTCCCTGCGGGGGGGACCGGCAGCTCCTCCCTGCGGGGGGGACCGGCAGCTCCTCCCTGCGGGGGGACCGGCAGCTCCTCCCTGCGGGGGGGACCGGCAGCTCCTCCCTGCGGGGGGACCTGCAGCTCCTCCCTGTGGGGGGACCGGCAGCTCCTCCCTGCGGGGGGGACCGGCAGCTCCTCCCTGCGGGGGGACCGGCAGCCCCCTGCGGGGGACCAGCAGGGGGCAGCAGGGAGTCCCTGCTCCGCTCTGTGCCGGTGTAACCCGCTCCGTCCCCTCAGCAACATCTCGGCGGACGACATGCTGTACACGGAGACGGACCTGGAGGAGAGCATGGAGAAGATCGAGACCATCAACTTCCACGAGGTGAAGGAGGTGGCCGGCATCAAGTTCTGGTGCTACCACGCGGGACACGTGCTGGGGGCGGCCATGTTCATGATCGAGATCGCAGGGGTCAAGGTACCCACAATGCAATGCTGCTGGCTGCACTGAAACACACACACACACACACACACATTACAAGGATCCAACAACAGTTCTTAAATGTGCTATACAATAACTGTGTGTGTGTGTGTGTGTGTGTGTAGATTCTGTACACAGGGGATTTCTCTCGTCAGGAGGACAGACATCTGATGGCCGCTGAGATCCCGAGCGTTAAACCTGACATCTTAATCACGGTGAGACTGTGTGTGTGTGTGTGTGTGTGTGTGTGTGGTTGCTATGCAACAACACTAACAGCTAGCGAACCCACTGAAACCTGTCCAGCATCAGTAGCATGGCTTACGAGGTCACTTGTAGGTTGAGGTTGCTCGGCGTGGAGAGAATATTGCTCCACTCTCTCCGGCCCTCTAACGCCCATCATGTCTCTGCTTTGGTTCGAGACCCCGTCAGAGAGCTTTGCCCCTGTGGCCTCTAGCGCCCATCATGTCTCTGCTTTGGTTCAAGACCCCGTCAGAGAGCTTTGCCCCTGTGGCTTCTAGCGCCCATCATGTCTCTGCTTTGGTTCAAGACCCCGTCAGAGAGCTTTGCCCCTGTGGCTTCTAGCGCCCATCATGTCTCTGCTTTGGTTCGAGACCCCGTCAGAGAGCTTTGCCCCTGTGGCCTCTAGCGCCCATCATGTCTCTGTTTGGTTCAAGACCCCGTCAGAGAGCTTTGCCCCTGTGGCCTCTAACGGGCGTAGCGTAGCAGCTGTAGCTTTGCTCAGGCGCGGAGGGATACTGACTTGTTGTGAAAAGTAACTACAATTCTACCCGTGGTATAGGCTCACTATGTCACGGCTAAGAACCAATCGGATGGCTTGATTTGTCCGTGTTATAGATGTTGACGTGTCGTTCCTCTCCAGGAGTCGACCTACGGGACTCACATCCACGAGAAGAGAGAGGAGCGCGAGTCCCGCTTCTGCAACACGGTGCAGGACATCGTGAACCGAGAGGGCCGCTGCCTCATCCCCGTGTTCGCCCTGGGGCGCGCCCAGGAGCTGCTGCTCATCCTGGGTGAGGAGAGAGAGTGTGTGTGTGAGATGTGTGTGTGTGTGTGTGTGTGAGATGTGTGTGTGTGTGTGTGTGTGTGTGTGTGTGTGTGTGTGTGTGTGTGTGTGTGTGTGTGTGTGTGAGATGTGTGGGCGCTTGGACTAACAACACTTTAAACTACATATTAATCAAATAAAACAAGTGTGTCAGTACTTCTACTTTTACTGAGTACCTTTACTGAGTACTTTTACTGAGTACTTCTACTTTTACTGAGTACTTCTACTTTTACTGAGTGCTTCTACTTTTACTGAGTACTTTTACTGAGTACTTCTACTTTTACTGAGTACTTCTACTTTTACTGAGTACTTCTACTTTTACTGAGTACTTTTACTGAGTACTTCTACTTTTACTGAGTACTTCTACTTTTACTGAGTACTTCTACTTTTACTGATACTTCTACTTTTACTGATACTTCTACTTTTACTGAGTACTTCTACTTTTACTGAGTACCTTTACTGAGTACTTCTACTTTTACTGAGTGCTTCTACTTTTACTGATACTTCTACTTTTACTGATACTTCTACTTTTACTGAGTACTTCTACTTTTACTGAGTACCTTTACTGAGTACTTCTACTTTTACTGAGTACTTCTACTTTTACTGAGTACCTTTACTGAGTACTTCTACTTTTACTGAGTGCTTCTACTTTTACTGAGTACTTTTACTGAGTACTTCTACTTTTACTGAGTACTTCTACTTTTACTGAGTACTTCTACTTTTACTGAGTACTTTTACTGAGTACTTCTACTTTTACTGAGTACTTCTACTTTTACCGAGTACTTTTACTGAGTACTTCTACTTTTACTGAGTGCTTCTACTTTTACTGAGTACTTTTACTGAGTACTTCTACTTTTACTGAGTACTTCTACTTTTACTGAGTACTTCTACTTTTACTGAGTACGTCTACTTTTACTGAGTACTTCTACTTTTACTCAGTACTTCTACTTTTACTGAGTACTTCTACTTTGACTGATACTTCTACTTTTACTGAGTACTTTTACTGAGTACTTCTACTTGTACTGAGTACGTCTACTTTTACTGAGTACGTCTACTTTTACTGAGTACTTCTACTTTTACTTCTACTTCTACTTTTACTTCTACTTTTACTGAGTACTTCTACTTGTACTGAGTACTTCTACTTTTACTGAGTACTTCTACTTTTACTGATACTTCTACTTTTACTGAGAACTTCTACTTTTACTTCTACTTTTACTGAGTACTTCTACTTTTACTGAGTACTTCTACTTTTACTGAGTACTTCTACTTTTACTGAGTACTTCTACTTTTACTTCTACTTTTACTGATACCTCTACTTTTACTGATACCTCTACTTTTACTGAGTACTTCTACTTGTACTGAGTACTTCTACTTTTACTGAGTACTTCTACTTTTACTGATACTTCTACTTTTACTGAGAACTTCTACTTTTACTTCTACTTTTACTGAGTACGTCTACTTTTACTGAGTACTTCTACTTTTACTGATACTTCTACTTTTACTGAGTACTTCTACTTTTACTGATACTTCTACTTTTACTGAGTACTTCTACTTTTACTGATTACTTCTACTTTTACTGATACTTCTACTTTTACTGATACTTCTACTTTTACTGATACTTCTACTTTTACTGAGTACGTCTACTTTTACTGAGTACTTCTACTTTTACTGAGTACTTTTACTGAGTACTTCTACTTTTACTTCTACTTTTACTGAGTACTTCTACTTTTACTTCTACTTTTACTGAGTACTTCTACTTTTACTGATACCTCTACTTTTACTGATACTTCTACTTTTACTGAGTACGTCTACTTTTACTGAGTACTTCTACTTTTACTGATACTTCTACTTTTACTGATACTTCTACTTTTACTGAGTACTTCTACTTTTACTGATACTTCTACTTTTACTGAGTACTTCTACTTTTACTGATACTTCTACTTTTACTGAGTACTTCTACTTTTACTGAGTACTTTTACTGAGTACTTCTACTTTTACTGAGTACTTCTACTTTTACTGAGTACTTCTACTTTTACTGAGTACTTCTACTTTTACTGATACTTCTACTTTTACTGATACTTCTACTTTTACTGAGTACTTCTACTTTTACTGATACTTCTACTTTTACTGAGTACTTTTACTGAGTACTTCTACTTTTACTGAGTACTTCTACTTTTACTGAGTACTTCTACTTTTACCGAGTACTTCTACTTTTACTCAGTACTTCTACTTTTACTGAGTACTTCTACTTTGACTGATACTTCTACTTTTACTGAGTACTTTTACTGAGTACTTCTACTTGTACTGAGTACGTCTACTTTGACTGAGTACGTCTACTTTTACTGAGTACGTCTACTTTTACTGAGTACTTCTACTTTTACTGATACTTCTACTTTTACTGATACTTCTACTTTTACTGAGTACTTCTACTTTTACTGATACTTCTACTTTGACTGAGTACTTTTACTGAGTACTTCTACTTTTACTGAGTACTTCTACTTTTACTGAGTACTTCTACTTTTACTGAGTACGTCTACTTTTACTGAGTACTTCTACTTTTACTCAGTACTTCTACTTTTACTGAGTACTTCTACTTTGACTGATACTTCTACTTTTACTGAGTACTTTTACTGAGTACTTCTACTTGTACTGAGTACTTCTACTTTTACTGAGTGCTTCTACTTTTACTGAGTACGTCTACTTTTACTGAGTACTTCTACTTTTACTCAGTACTTCTACTTTTACTGAGTACTTCTACTTTGACTGATACTTCTACTTTTACTGAGTACTTTTACTGAGTACTTCTACTTGTACTGAGTACTTCTACTTTTACTGAGTGCTTCTACTTGTACTGAGTACTTCTACTTTTACTGAGTGCTTCTACTTTTACTGAGTACTTCTACTTTTACTGAGTACTTCTACTTTTACTAAGTACGTCTACTTTTACTGAGTACTTCTACTTTTACTGAGTACTTCTACTTTTACTGATACTTTTACTGAGTACGTCTACTTTTACTGAGTACTTCTACTTTGACTGATACTTCTACTTTTACTGAGTACTTTTACTGAGTACTTCTACTTGTACTGAGTACTTCTACTTTTACTGAG
>CM070490.1:1584146-1625161 GCA_036324585.1 Champsocephalus esox
GTTAACCTGGTATTTTCACTCCACTGCATTTATTTGAGTCACTTTGCAGATTCTGATTAAAGATGTGAAATATAAACAACCCTTAAATCAGACTTTAGTTACACCTGAGTGCCATTCAGGAAGGTGATCGAGTGCCAACAATCAGGAGAGATGTTTGATAGTTGGTGCTCGAGAAGACTAAACATGTATCTGCAGATCCCTATAAGTATATTCATTACTCGTTATTCTCTACTCATCGTTCATCACAGACTGTGTATTATGGCTATGTTGCACATCCCTCTCAAGATGTCAAAGGTTTATTGACATATCATTCACAACTACGCTGTAGTGATGCAATGAATCAAACACTTGGGTCCCAGGTTCCTCAACAGTGCATTACAAGACATCTATCAGCATGTGTGTCCCTCCAGCATTACACTGTCATGTTCTGCACATCTCTTATTCTATCTGCATAAGAGTATAATTAATGTGTATAATATCAGTTAGAATAAGAGCTTCAACATCGTGAACATTGCAGGAAAGCAATATATTAGACGTGAAGTACTTTGTATTTATCTGTAGATAGATACCCAACGTTTTTTTCTTATTTGAAAGAAGACCGTAATCTAAAGTATTTTTTAATGTTTAAATAAAGGTTAATCCGTGTTTCTGTCTTGCACCTCCTCCTATCAATATCTGAGCATCCTGCACTAAACTGTTTCATTGTAGAGATCACTTATAGTATCTTCTTGATTTTAAATATTTCTATATTTATACTTTCCCTCTATGAAAGTGTGTACTCTTAATATATTTTTAATCAAATATAACACATAAAAACAATAATTCAATAACGTGCTTTAACCACTAGGAGGTGCACACGAGGCACACAGACACTTGTCTGTACAACATCTGAAGATGTGTAGTTTTATGCTCTCACATCATTGTGCAGCATATTGCTATACTATTTCAGACTCAGTATTTACATTCTCACATTCAAAGAAAATCAGTAATATCTTTAAAACTACAGTCCTCTCTCTCAGCTGTGCACCGTTATGGTGTGAATATAACCTCTCTGTGAACGAGATCAAATGTAAAAGTCAGCCGGATTAGTGTTGATGCTGCAAGGAGACGTATTGTGTGAAGAGAAATTGAAGATGTTGTTTAATTGTTGATATATTTATGATCCACGTCAAGTATTCAGTTTCGGCGCCATGTCTTCAGTTTGTCCAAAGGTCTTCTCATCAGGGCTCTATGAATAAAGAACTACGGCAGATCTGTAGTATGTAATGCAGCCGAACCGTGTGTTACAACGCCGTTATGAGATGACTTTCAAAGAGACAAGCAAGAGCACTCGGAATTAAGTACTATTTTTAAAATGTTTTCCGGATTTCATATAATATAAACACCAAATCCCAGCATGCATTGCGGCTAACACATCCAATCAGCGTAGCTGAGGATCTTGGGTAATCGCTCGAAATGCCCACGTCTGTTTCCGGTTATTTTCATTGTTAAATCCAGTTCCTGACGGACGCCAAAAAAGCCCGAGATTATGGAATCAAACCAATAAATAAAGCGAGGATGAGTGAGTGTTACTGGAGAGTAAACACCAGAGTGTTGTTTTGAAGAGAATAACAACTTGGAAGGAAACAAAGATTTTAATAATACGAGGCTCTGAGCCCCATGTATTCTCCTCACAGACGTAAGGTAACCTTCGTCATAACTAGAAAACTAAACATCATGTGCATGTACTGCACAAATAATCAGAAATACAAACTCATCACTCATACAATGACATCAACACGCATTTTAAGGCCAAATTAACCTTAAATAGGCGTTTTGAGGTCCATGGGACGCCCTGCCCGGAGCAGCCTGACGGGCAGGGGGTCCGCTGTGTCCGCAATGAAGGTCCATGGGACGCCCTGCCCGTAGAAAATGACGGGAAAGGGGTACCCTGTACGTAATATAGCGACGGGGAGGGGCCCTGTGTGTGTGTGTGTGTGTGTGTGTGTGTGTGTGTGTGTGTGTGTGTGTGTGTGTGTGTGTGGTGTGTGTGTGTGTGTGTGTGTGTGTGTGTGTGTGTGTGTGTGTGTGTGTGTGTGTGTGTGTGTGTGGTGTGTGTGTGTGTGTGTGTGTGTGTGTGTGTGTGTGTGTGTGTGTGTGTGTGGTGTGTGTGTGTGTGTGTGTGTAATGATGTTGCTCTGCTCCCCTGCAGGTGATGGGCTCCCTGACGGACAGGAAGTGTGTTCAGGGTCAGAGGGTCTCTGGGATCCTTGTGAAGAGGAACTTCAATTATCACATCGTCACGCCCGCCGACCTCTCCAGTCAGTACTCATCATGCGCAGACACACATGTCACACACACACACACACACACACACACACAGAGACACATGTCGTGTGTTACATATGTCAATACATACCTGAAGATGCGTTCAGGTGCTCTGCGATGCGTTCAGGTGATCTGATGCATTCAGGTGCTCTGTTGCGTTCAGGTGCTCTGTGATGCGTTCAGGTGCTCTGCGATGCGTTCAGGTGCTCTGCGATGCGTTCAGGTGCTCTGCGATGCGTTCAGGTGCTCTGCGATGCGTTCAGGTGCAGTGGTTATTCTCTCTCTCTCTCTCCAGACTACACAGACCTTTGTATGAGCACAGTGACGCAGACGCAGGCCATCCCGTACAGCGGACCCATCTCCCTGCTGGTCAGCCAGCTGCGCTGCCTCGCAGGTACGTCACTACTATTACTATCATTATTAAAGTTATTCATATTATTATTTAGTTGTTATGATATTTTCTATTTAAAAACAATTGTTATTATTTAATTAATTGTAATATATTGTAATTGAATAGTTGTAGTTCTTGTTATTCTCATTATTCCCTGAGAGAGGTCTTAGAGGTGTGTATTCCCTGAGAGAGGTCTTACAGGTGTGTATTCCCTGAGAGAGGTCTTACAGGTGTGTATTCCCTGAGAGAGGTCTTACAGGTGTGTATTCCCTGAGAGAGGTCTTACAGGTGTGTATTCCCTGAGAGAGGTCTTACAGGTGTGTGTGTGCAGGAGACGTGGAGCAGCTGGAGGCGGAGAGGGTCACCGTGAGAGTGTTCAAGAGCATCACGCTGGTGCACGAGGCCGGCATGGTGCTACTGGAGGTACGCACTGAAGTCCTGTGGGGGGAGCTCCGCACGGCAGTTTGAATATGAACTAAACAGCGTTTCCTCCGCAGTGGATCGCCAACCCGCTGAACGACATGTACGCCGACGCCGTCACCACGGTGGTGCTGGAGGTGCAGTCCAACCCCAACGCGCAGAAACGTGAGGACACACACACCTGTCAATCAAACACACGTCTGTGTTACTGAGTATTAATA
Source organism: Champsocephalus esox (assembly GCA_036324585.1). Classification (NCBI taxonomy): domain Eukaryota; kingdom Metazoa; phylum Chordata; class Actinopteri; order Perciformes; family Channichthyidae; genus Champsocephalus; species Champsocephalus esox. The sequence goes on from CM070490.1 coordinate 1,587,486, forward strand.
AAGTGTGTGTGTGTGTGTATCTCTCTGTGTGTGTGTGTGTCTCTCTCTGTGTGTGTGTGTCTCTCTCTCTCTCTCTCTCTCTCTCTCTCTCTCTCTCTCTCTCTCTCTCTCTCTCTGTCTCTCTGTGTGTGTGTTGCAGTCATGGAGGGGAAGAAGGAGGCGTTCGACATGGACCTGTTCGTGGAGCGGCTGGAGCTCATGCTGCAGTAAGTCGCACAGACACTTTGAAACGGCTTATTGCACGGCTGAGTTGAATACTCGATTCTGATTGGTCAATCCAGAACACGTGACACGTTGATCATCCAGTAGCACAGACCGTTGTTAAGGACGCTCACATCTGCAGAGAGAAGCCGCGCTGCACCTCCTCCCTTCAAGTCCACTTTCAAACATGGTGTTTTGATTTGGTTTAAATCTGTGTGTGTGTGTGTGTGTGTGTGTGTGTGTGTTGCAGCGACATGTTTGGAGACGACTGTGTGAACTTCAGGGAGGGGAAGGATCTGAGCGTGACGGTGGACGGCGTCACGGCGACCATCGACCCGGAAACCAGAGTGAGTCCATCAGTGTTTCTCAGACCAAGGACCTCTTAGCCAATCAGAACACTCTCTCAGACCACCTGACTCCCCACATCTCCAGAGACCAAAGGCCTGCTCGCTCCAACAGCTGCTCTGAACTCAGTCCTGTGGCGTCATGACACCGGGCTCTGGCCCTCCTGAGCTCAGACTTAAGGATCTAAAATGGGGCTGAACGATTAATCGATTTTAAATCGCGATTCGAGATGTAGCGATTAATCGCAAAGCCTGCGATTTTTCTTCTTCTTGTGTGTCAGTCATCCTCCACATGTACCAGTCATTGTTAACCAATCAGAAGGGCTGTGCTCCACATGTACCAGCCATTGTTAACCAATCAGAAGGGCTGTGCTCCACATGTACCAGCCATTGTTAACCAATCAGAGCGCTGTGCTCCACATGTACCAGCCTTTGCTAACCAATCAGAAGTGGCCCATGATAGAAGGTGACAGATTGATCCAATCACCTGCCAAGTGCTTTTGAAAGTGCCGGCCCTTTCCAGACGGCTTCCGGTGGAGCTTCAGATAGTTTGGTGAACCCTCTGAGTTCTAGCTAAATATATATATGCTAATAATAGTAATAGTAGGGTCGAATAATCGATTATTCGCCAGGGCTGCCGAATAATCGATTTTGATCATGGTCAGTTTCTGGCAACCCTAGTTACAATGCGTGTTTTCTGAATGGAGATCAGCTAAGCTAACGTTATGCTCCGACCGTCCACGCTCACAGCAACGGCCTGCAGACAGAAAGCAGCGCCTGTGTTCTCCGTGACACAGGCAGTCTGTGGGTTGGACTGGTTTCACTTCTGTCTGGTTTCTGAACAGATAGAGGAGCTGTAGCTCTGAGTGCTAACAGCTAACGGCTGTGTTGCTTTCTGGGGCTCGCATTGAAGAGGACGTCACGGCTCCGCCTACACTGCGTTACTATAGTAACCGCCCCAGTTCCTAAACTGTAATGGAAGCGCAGCATAAAGTGAGCCTGGCCTAACGAGGCCTAACCAAACCGAGCGAGGCCTGCAGTGGAAACGCGCCATTAGTGAGCCTGAAGCTTCATGTTTGTTTCTCGTGTGTGTGTGTGTGTGTGGTGTGTGTGTGTGTGTGTGTGTGTGTGTGTGTGTGTGTGTGTGTGTGTGTGTGTGTGTGTGTGTGTGTGGTGTGTGTGTGTGTGTGTGTGTGTGTGTGTGTGTGTGTGTGTGTGTGTGTGTGTGTGTGTGTGTGTGTGTGTGTGTGTGTGTGTGTGTGTGTGTGTGGTGTGTGTGTGTGTGTGTGTGTGTGTGTGTGTGTGTGTGTGTGTTGTGTGTGTGTGTGTGTGTGTGTGTGTGTGGATGACCCTGTGTCGAGCTCTGACCGTGTGCCCTGCTCTCTGCCTGCAGGCGGTGTGTTCGGAGGACGAGACCCTGAGGGAGATGCTGGAGGTCTCGGTGCATCGCCTCCACGACGCCCTCAGCCCCGCCTGCTCATAGCCCCGCCCCCCTCTGACGTCTTCTTCCTGCTTCTTTAACAGAGGCTCTTTGTTCTGAACCTGGTTCCAAAGGAATCCCATGTTTTCTATCCGTCTGCAATAAAACTGTTTAATCTGCTTCAGTGTTTCTCAAACTCTTTCACACCCAGGACTCGCGGACCACCTAACTCCACACATATCCCAAAACACATCGTTTTTCTAGAACAGATTACAAATCGCCTGAAAGTGGTACAAACGAGTGGCAACATGTGTGATGAAGGTGTTGCGCTGGGCTATGTCATGCCATCGAAAGTGAAACTTAAGCTCGCTCCATTGAGGAGATATTCCCGCGAGAGTGCGGAAAACTTAAATCTATTTAATTATTTCAAATGAGAAATGTTTCCAATATACTCACGGACCACCAGGGGGCCACACTTTGAGAAGCACTGATCTACAGGACATCCACGGTCTGTGTGTTCAGCTGTGTCTCCAGGTGTGTGTGTTCAGGTGTGTGTGTGTGTCCAGGTGTGTGTGTGTCCAGGTGTGTGTGTGTTCAGGTGCAGGCAGGGATTTTGGGCCCCATGAAAAGACACCACATTGGGCCCCCCCACCAGGCCCCCTCACTGTAACCACGCCTCCAGAACCCTCTCATCGAGGCTTTAAATAGCTCTACCTGCTCAGACTTGCATCTTGTAGTCCAGAACTAACCTCACACTATGTCCTGACCCTGAGCCGCGAACACGTGACCCTGAGCGGGAACACGTGACCCTGAGCGGCGAACACGTGACCCTGAGCGACGAACACGTGACCCTGAGCGACAACACGTGACCCTGAGCGACGTGACCCTGAGCGGGAACACGTGACCCTGAGCGGGAACACGTGACCCTGAGCGGGAACACGTGACCCTGAGCGGGAACACGTGACCCTGAGCGGCGAACACGTGACCCTGAGCGGGAACACGTGACCCTGAGCGGGAACACGTGACCCTGAGCGGGAACACGTGACCCTGAGCGGCGAACACGTGACCCTGAGCGACGAACACGTGACCCGAGCGGGAACACGTGACCCTGAGCGACGTGACCCTGAGCGGAACACGTGACCCTGAGCGGGAACACGTGACCCTGAGCGGGAACACGTGACCCTGAGCGGGAACACGTGACCCTGAGCGGCGAACACGTGACCCTGAGCGGGAACACGTGACCCTGAGCGGGAACACGTGACCCTGAGCGGGAACACGTGACCCTGAGCGGGAACACGTGACCCCGAGCGGGGAACACGTGACCCCGAGCGGGAACACGTGACCCCGAGCGGGAACACGTGACCCCGAGCGGGGAACACGTGACCCCCGAGCGGGAACACGTGACCCCGAGCGGGGAACACGTGACCCCGAGCGGGAACACGTGACCCCGAGCGGGGAACACGTGACCCCGAGCGGGAACACGTGACCCCGAGCGGGAACACGTGACCCCGAGCGGGAACACGTGACCCCGAGCGGGAACACGTGACCCCGAGCGGGAACACGTGACCCCGAGCGGGAACACGTGACACTGAGCGGGAACACGTGACCCTGAGCGGGGAACACGTGACCCTGATCGGGGAACACGTGACCCTGAGCGGGAACACGTGACCCTGAGCGGGAACACGTGACCCCGAGCGGGAACACGTGACCCTGCATGCCTTTTAATAACATGTTTGAATCAAAATAACACGACCTCTTAATGAATGAACATTAACACCAATATTATCATTTATAAAACGCTAAAACAGAAGAAATGACAGAGCAGCAGATTGTTGTAATTGAATATATAACTACAGACTGAGCGGGTGTTAAAGTGCAACAGCACGGAATGGCCGCATGGTGGCGCTAAATCAGAGCCGACCACCTGTTCTCGGTCTGTCTCTCCTCATGCATCTTCCGTGTGGTGAATACCGTTACCACCGTTACCATCGTTACCATCGTTACCATCGTTACCATCGTTACCATCGTTACCATCGCCCTGCCTTACGAGCCCCCATATGCTGCAGTCAGGGCGCTCTCCAGGCAGAGGTCGGAGAAGTACCAATACCAGGAGAAAGCAGTTGGTTGTAAGAAGCTTGAAGAGGAGACAAAATGGAGTCTCTGGGAAGGTTCAAAATGGATACTTTAATTAATAAAAAGCGCGGTAATGTTACAAGCAGGATATTGTTCAGTCAGAGAGAAAGGCTGCAGCCTTCCTCTCCCTGCTGGCCGTGCAGAAGAGCCCTCCCAAGCATTCGTCCTTCCCGCTTCTGGCTGTTGGCTCCTCCTCTCTGGGAGCTGTAGTGACGCAGGGACCCCTCGTGTCCGACATCGCGTTAAACAGAGGATTTCCACATTGTACACTCATTGCTTACTTCCTCATGCCTTGTCTCCTCATCTCCTTCATAACTTTATATGTAACACATGCTAACGGCGTCAACAGCCACTTTAATGATGCTAATGGGCGGTAGTCCCGGATGTCGTCGTGACGGATTTTCAGAATAAAAGCTTGGTATTGAGAACTTCCGGTTTTTTCCAGAATACAAGAGCATTTAAACTGACGGTGTGTTTAAGGGACATCGTGCCACAACACATTGATTTTAATTTCTAACAGTAACAACATTAAAAAAGAACGTGTTTGTGTTTGCTTTGAAGCAGCGCGTGGCGGTCGCGTGGCGGTCGCGTGGCCGTGCGCTCAGCGGAGATGGGCTCACGAGCTGCACTTCAGTGGGAGAGGAAGTGCAGCCATTTGCTCTGACTCCAGCTCTGGGCGGGATAAAGAACTTCTCTTCAGTGTGTCGTCGGGATATTCTGCAGACATGTGTAGGTTCATTTGGGACGGCGCGTGTGAGCGGGTTCCAGCTCGTGGCCACCAGAGGGAACGAGGCGTGGATCCACCGGCAACAAGTGGGTTGAAGGCGAAGCAGATCGATGTGACAGTCCCGTCAGTAGAGCAGAAGTCAGGTCAGTTACGAATCAAGCCACAAGGGCAAGGTGATGGGTCAGTCACACTGAAGAGGACGCACCAGATGCAAAGGGAGTGGGACCGGAAGCACGCGGGGGGTCAGAGGAGAGCATCCTCAGCAGGGCCTCTGGATCCACCTCATCGCTGCGTCTGACTGGACAACATCCGGCTGGCAGCTGTGATGCTTTCCAGCATGTATTCTTCAGCTGCCCGGAACATACCAGACACACGTTATGGACCCTCAGTTGAGTCGTTATGGACCCTCAGTTGAGTCGTTATGGACCCTCAGTTGAGTCGTTATGCACCCTCAGTTGAGTCGTTATGCACCCTCAGTTGAGTCGTTATGGACCCTCAGTTGAGTCGTTATGGACCCTCAGTTGAGTCGTTATGCACCCTCAGTTGAGTCGTTATGGACCCTCAGTTGAGTCGTTATGCACCCTCAGTTGAGTCGTTATGGACCCTCAGTTGAGTCGTTATGCACCCTCAGTTGAGTCGTTATGCACCCTCAGTTGAGTCGTTATGGACCCTCAGTTGAGTCGTTATGCACCCTCAGTTGAGTCGTTATGCACCCTCAGTTGAGTCGTTATGGACCCTCAGTTGAGTCGTTATGCACCCTCAGTTGAGTCGTTATGGACCCTCAGTTGAGTCGTTATGCACCCTCAGTTGAGTCGTTATGCACCCTCAGTTGAGTCGTTATGGACCCTCAGTTGAGTCGTTATGCACCCTCAGTTGAGTCGTTATGCACCCTCAGTTGAGTCGTTATGGACCCTCAGTTGAGTCGTTATGCACCCTCAGTTGAGTCGTTATGGACCCTCAGTTGAGTCGTTATGCACCCTCAGTTGAGTCGTTATGCACCCTCAGTTGAGTCGTTATGGACCCTCAGTTGAGTCGTTATGGACCCTCAGTTGAGTCGTTATGGACCCTCAGTTGAGTCGTTATGGACCCTCAGTTGAGTCGTTATGCACCCTCAGTTGAGTCGTTATGGACCCTCAGTTGAGTCGTTATGGACCCTCAGTTGAGTCGTTATGGACCCTCAGTTGAGTCGTTATGCACCCTCAGTTGAGTCGTTATGGACCCTCAGTTGAGTCGTTATGGACCCTCAGTTGAGTCGTTATGCACCCTCAGTTGAGTCGTTATGGACCCTCAGTTGAGTCGTTATGGACCCTCAGTTGAGTCGTTATGCACCCTCAGTTGAAAAATGAAAAGTAAAAAATATTACATTTTGCCGACTATTACTAACAATAGTAATAATAAGAAGAAGAAGAAGAATACAGTTGAAATTAAATAAATTGTAGTTGTGGTTGAATAGCACTGTCTGCTGCATTTATTTGATCAGTGTAAACGGTAAGTAACGTTATCATGTCGGTGCGCGTGAGCTGTGCCGCTCCGAGGACAAGGTGCTGACCCAGCGTCAGTGATGGATCAGAACACGGTTCAAACAGCCAGCCCGTATCGCCCGCACACACTGCACCTGCTGCAGGTACCAGTTCAGATCACGGGGACGTTACGGCTGCAACACCTGGCGCCGTGCTCTGATAGGCTGCGTGATGAGGGACTGGGAAGGCATGATCGAGCAAGGAGCACATCGATCCACAGCTCTCTCATGCTGCTCTCAAAGTGACCAGATCGATGCTTTGACTTCAATATTTAAAAAAAATAATCTTCCCGGGGGGGCATGCCCCCGGACCCCCCTAGAGGAGATGAGGACCCCCTAGAGGAGGTGAGGACCCTCCTAGAGGAGACGAGGACCCCCTAGAGGAGACGAGGACCCCCTAGAGGAGACGAGGACCCCCCTAGAGGAGACGAGGACCCCCTAGAGGAGATGAGGACCCCCTAGAGGAGGTGAGGACCCTCCTAGAGGAGACGAGGACCCCCTAGAGGAGACGAGGACCCCCCTAGGGGAGATGAGGACCCCCTAGAGGAGGTAAGGACCCCCCCCAGAGGAGGTGAGGACCCTCCTAGAGGAGGCGAGGACCCCCCTCAGAGGAGGTGAGGACCCTCCCAGAGGAGATTAGGACCCCCTAGAGGAGGTGAGGACCCCCCAGAGGAGATGAGGACCCCCTAGAGGAGGTGAGGACCCCTCCAGAGGAGGTGAGGACCCCCTAGAGGAGATGAGGACCCCCTAGAGGAGGCGAGGACCCTCCCAGAGGAGATGAGGACCCCCTAGAGGAGGTGAGGACCCCCTAGAGGAGGTGAGGACCCCCTAGAGGGTGTTAGGTCCACTCCCCCCCTTATATAAATAGCACTTTACCCCTGCACCCTCTCTAGTCTCAGAGGCACCCTGAGTCCTGTTGTCCTGGAGCCGGGCCTGGGCATGAGCTGCGCTGGAACAACCCAACACCAGGGACATGGCTCTCAAGACGAGACTCAAGAAACTCGGGCCGTGAAGTTCACACACCGATCTTCAGGTTCCTCTGAAACACCGGTCTGAGGACAAAGACGGAACATGAACTACAGTAAATGAACAGTAGGTGGCGATGTGTGCTCCAAGTGGAAGCGATTCGCCTTTAAAGCCAAGAAGAAGAATACGCTGCTGTAGTTCCTGTTCTGGCCTGAGGGCAGCAGAGAGCCGCGGAGCCGCAACTACACCGGAAGTATAGCAGAAGAAGAAGAACATCCAAAACAAACCTGCCGCGTGTCTTCGGTCCCCCGTGCAGACCGGGACATGGACGAAGACCAGACGGTGCGCTCCGCCGGGATGTGTGTGTTCAGGTTCAGTCAGAGTGTCTTTGTGTGTCCTTTAACTGTGTGTGTGTGTGTGTGTGTGTGTGTGTGTGTGTGTGTGTGTGTGTGTGTGTGTGTGTGTGTGTGTGGTGTGTGTGTGTGTGTGTGTGTGTGTGTGTGTGTGTGTGTGTGTGTGTGTGTGTGTGTGTGTGTGTGTGTGTGTGTGTGTGTGTGTGTGGTGTGTGTGTGTGTGTGTGTGTGTGTGTGTGTGTGTGTTGTGTGTGTGTGTGTGTGTGTGTGTGTGTGTGTGTGTGTGTGTGTGTGTGTGTGTGTTGTGTGTGTGTGTGTGTGTTGTGTGTGTGTGTGTGTGTGTGGTGTGTGTGTGTGTGTGTGTGTGTGTGTGTGTGTGTGTGTGCAGGCGGGGTACAGGGAGCCCTGCACGGTGTGTTCAGCTGTGGATTGGGGAGTTTCAGACGAGGGTCGCTTCTTCTGCAAGTCCTGCCACAACATCATCGAGGTAAACAACAACAACAACAACACCATACACGACTGAAGCATTTCTCCCAGATACAGATATGCTCTCTCTCTCCTCTCCTCTCTCCTCTCTCCTCTCTCTCTCTCCTCTCCTCTCTCCTCTCTCCTCTCTCTCTCTCCTCTCTCTGTCATCTCCTCTCTCCTCTCTCTCTCTCCTCTCTCTCTCTCCTCTCTCTGTCATCTCCTCTCTCCTCTCCTCTCTCCTCTCTCTGTCATCTCCTCTCTCCTCTCTCCTCTTCCTCCCCTCCTCTCTCTCTTCTCCTCTCTCCTCTCCTCTCTCCTCTCTCTGTCATCTCCTCTCTCTCCTCCTCCTCTCCTCTCTCTCCTCCTCCTCTCCTCTCTCCTCTCTCTGTCATCACCTCTCTCCTCTCTCTCTTCCTCCTCTCCTCTCTCCTCTCTCTCCTCCTCCTCTCTCCTCTCTCTCCTCCTCCTCTCCTCTCTCCTCTCCCCTCCTCTCCCCTCCTCTCCTCTCTCCCCTCTCATCTCTCCTCCTCCTCCTCCTCCTCCTCACTCCTCTCCTCTCCTCCTCTCCTCTCTCATCTCCTCCTCTCTCTGTCATCTCCTCCTCTCTCTGTCATCTCTCCTCTCTCTGTCATCTCTCCTCTCTCCTCTCTCTGTCATCTCCTCTCTCCTCTCCTCCTCTCCTCTCATCTCCTCTCTCCTCTCCTCTCTCCTCTCTCTGTCATCTCCTCTCTCCTCTCTCTCTTCCTCCCCTCCTCTCTCTCTTCTCCTCTCTCCTCTCCTCTCTCCTCTCTCTGTCATCTCCTCTCTCTCCTCCTCCTCCTCTCCTCTCTCCTCTCTCTCCTCCTCCTCTCCTCTCTCCTCTCTCTGTCATCTCCTCTCTCCTCTCTCTCTTCCTCCTCTCCTCTCTCTCCTCCTCCTCTCTCCTCTCTCTCCTCCTCCTCTCTCCTCTCTCCTCTCCCCTCCTCTCCCTCTCCTCTCCTCTCTCATCTCTCTCCTCCTCCTCTCCTCCTCCTCCTCTCCTCTCCTCTCCTCCTCTCCTCTCTCATCTCCTCCTCCTCTCTCTCTCTCCTCTCTCTTCATCCTCCTCTCTCTGTCATCTCCTCTCTCCTCTCTCCTCTCCTCCTCTCCTCCTCTCCTCTCATCTCCTCTCTCCTCTCCTCCTCCTCCTCCCTCTCTCCTCTCCTCTCTCCTCTCTCTCCTCTCATCTCCTCTCTCTCCTCTCCTCTCTCTCCTCCTCTCTCTCCTCTCCTCTCTCTCTCTCCCTCTCCTCCTCTCCCCTCTCCTCTCCTCCTCTCCTCTCTCCTCTCTCCTCTCTCCTCTCCTCCTCTCCTCCTCCTCTCCCCTCTCCTCTCTCTGTCCTCTCCTCTCTCCTCTCTCCTCTCCTCTCCTCTCTCTCCTCTCCTCTCCTCCTCTCCTCTCTCTCCTCTCCTCTCCTCCTCTCCTCTCTCTCCTCTCCCCTCTCCTCTCCTCTCTCCTCTCCTCCTCTCTCCTCTCTCCCTCCTCTCTCCTCTCCTCCTCCTCTCCTCCTCTCCTCCTCTCCTCTCCCTCCTCTCCTCTCTCCTCCTCTCTCCTCTCTCTCTCCTCCTCCTCTCCTCTCTTCTCTCTCCTCTCCTCTCTCCTCTCCTCCCTCTCCTCCTCTCCTCTCCTCCTCCTCCCCTCCTCTCTCTCTCCTTCCCCTCTCTCCCCTCTCCTCTCCTCTCCTCTCCTCTCTCTCCTCCCTCGCCTCCTCTCTCCTCTCCTCCTCCTCTCCTCCTCTCCTCCTCTCCCCTCTCCTCTCCTCTCCCTCTCCTCCTCTCTCCTCTCCTCTCTCTCCTCCCTCTCCTCCTCTCCTCTCCCCTCTCCTCTCTTCCCCTCTCCTCCCTCTCCTCCTCTCTCTCTCCTCTCTCCTCTCTCTCCTCTCTTCTCTCCTCCTCTCCTCTCTCCTCTCCTTCTCTCCTCTCTCCTCTCCTCTCCTCTCTCTCCTCTCTCCCTCTCTCCTCTCCTCCTCCTCCCCTCCTCTCCTCTCTCTCTCCTCCCCTCTCTCCCCTCTCCTCTCCTCTCCTCCTCCTCTCCTCCTCTCCTCTCTCTCCCCCTCTCCTCTCTCTCCCCTCTCCTCCCTCTCCTCCTCTCCCTCCTCTCTCCTCTCCTCCTCTCTCTCTCCTCTCTCCTCTCTCTCCTCTCTTCTCTCTCCTCTCCTCTCTCCTCTCCTATCTCTCCTCTCTCCTCTCCTCCTCCTCCCCTCCTCTCCTCTCTCTCTCCTGTCCCCTCTCTCCCCTCTCCTCTCCTCTCTCTCCTCCCTCTCCTCCTCTCCTCTCTCTCCCCCTCTCCTCTCTCTCCCCTCTCCTCCCTCTCCTCCTCTCCTCTCCTCCTCTCCTCTCCTTCAGCGCGGTGTTTCTGCAGCAGTGATATATGTATCTGTGTCTCCTCTGCCCTCAGAGGAGCAGGGAGGTGGTGGAGACGACCTTCACTCCTGGAGCCAGCCGGATCACCACCATCGGCCGAGGGACTCGGACCAAGAGGACGGGTACTAAACACACACACACACACACACACACACACACACACACACACACACACACACACACACACACACACACACTCTTGCTGTTAAATACCATCCAATTATATGCAATATATATACATGCCGTTACTCAGCGAGCAGAATACACCGGCTGCTAATCCTCAGAGCGTAATACTCTGTAATGCGTGGAACAAGGGTGATGATCCGTCACTAGCACTGAACTGGCCCGGCCGTCACTTGCCCCCCCCCACTGAACTGGCCCGGCCGTCACTTGCGTGTTAAGAAACATTTGGACATTTTGTGAACACTTTCATAATGTTCATCTTTATCGTGTGTGTGTGTGTGTGTGTGTGTGTGTGTGTCTCTCTGTGTGTGTCTCTCTCTCTCTCTGTGTGTCTCTCTCTGTGTGTGTGTGTGTCTCTCTGTGTGTGTCTCTCTCTCTCTCTGTGTCTCTCTCTCTGTGTGTGTGTGTCTCTCTGTGTGTGTCTCTCTCTCTCTCTGTGTGTCTCTCTCTGTGTGTGTGTGTGTCTCTCTCTCTCTCTGCGTGTGTGTGTGTGTGTCTCTCTCTGTGTGTCTCTCTCTCTGTGTGTGTGTGTGTGTGTCTCTCTCTCTCTCTGCGTGTGTGTGTGTGTGTGTGTGTGTGTCAGAGGGTGGGCGGCAGTGGAAGGTGTGTGAAGGGTTCCAGTTCATCCTGAAGAACCAGTCCGACGCGCTGCTCTCGCTGGGAGTCACTCCGCTCTTTAAGGTCAGTGCTATTTATGTTATTCATTTATGTGTGTGTGCAGTTGTGTAGTGATTTGTGTGTGCAGTTGTGTAGTGATTTGTGTATGTGCAGTTGTGTAGTGATCTGTGTATGTGCAGTTGTGTAGTGATCTGTGTGTGTGCAGTTGTGTAGTGATTTGTGTGTGTGCAGTCGTGTAGTGATTTGTGTGTGTGCAGTTGTGTAGTGATTTGTGTGTGTGCAGTTGTGTAGTGATTTGTGTATGTGCAGTTGTGTAGTGATCTGTGTATGTGCAGTTGTGTAGTGATCTGTGTGTGTGCAGTTGTGTAGTGATTTGTGTGTGTGCAGTCGTGTAGTGATTTGTGTGTGTGCAGTTGTGTAGTGATTTGTGTGTGTGCAGTTGTGTAGTGATTTGTGTAGGTGCAGTTGTGTAGTGATTTTGTATGTGCAGTTGTGTAGTGATTTGTGTGTGTGCAGTTGTGTAGTGATTTGTGTAGGTGCAGTTGTGTAGTGATTTGTGTATGTGCAGTTGTGTAGTGATCTGTGTGTGCAGTTGTGTAGTGATTTGTGTGTGTGCAGTTGTGTAGTGATTTGTGTGTGCAGTTGTGTAGTGATTTGTGTGTGTGCAGTTGTGTAGTGATTTGTGTGTGTGCAGTTGTGTAGTGATTTGTGTAGGTGCAGTTGTGTAGTGATCTGTTGTGTTGCCCTCAGGACGCGGTGCTCTGCCAGCTCTGGAGGATCTTCCTGCAGAGGAGCCGGCAGGCGTACGTCCACGAGCCGGCTCGGAGCAGCCGCCTCCGAGCGGTGAGTCCTTCCTGTGCTTCCTTCCTGAGCGTCCTTCCTGAGCGTCCTTCCTGCGCGTCCTTCCTGAGCGTCCTTCCTGAGCGTCCTTCCTGGGCGTCCTTCCTGCACGTCCTTCCTGCACGTCCTTCCTGCGCGTCCTTCCTGCGCGTCCTCCCTGAGCGTCCTTCCAGAGCGTCCTTCCAGAGCGTCCTTCCTGAGCGTTCTTCCTGCGCGTCCTTCCTGCGCGTCCTTCCTGCGCGTCATTCCTGCGCGTCCTTCATGCGCGTCCTTCCTCTGCGTCCTTCCTCTGCGTCCTTCATCTGCTCTCCTCCATGTGCTCTCCTCCATGTGCTTCCTTCATGTGCTCTCCTTCATGTCCTCTCCTTCATGTCCTCTCCTTCATGTGCTCTCCTTCATGTGCTTCCTTCATGTGCTCTCCTTCATGTGCTCTCCTTCATCTGCTCTCCTTCATCTGCTCTCCTTCATGTCCTCTCCTTCATGTCCTCTCCTTCATGTGCTCTCCTTCATGTGCTTCCTTCATGTGCTCTCCTTCATGTGCTCTCCTCCATGTGCTCTCCTTCATGTCCTCTCCTCCATGTGCTTCCTTCGTGTGCTCTCCTCCATGTGCTCTCCTTCATGTGCTCTCCTTCATGTCCTCTCCTTCATGTGCTCTCCTTCATGTGCTCTCCTTCATGTCCTCTCCTTCATGTGCTCTCCTTCATGTGCTCTCCTTCATGTCCTCTCCTTCATGTGCTCTCCTTCATTGCTCTCCTCCATGTGCTCTCCTTCATGTGCTCTCCTCCATGTCCTCTCCTTCATGTCCTCTCCTTCATGTGCTCTCCTTCATGTGCTCTGCCCCGATTCAATACTCAAGCAGTAGCTCTCTTCAGGGGGCGTGGTTTATGGTCATTACCAGAGAGAGAGAGAGAGAGAGAGAGAGAGAGAGAGAGAGAGAGAGAGAGAGAGAGAGAGAGAGAGAGAGAGAGAGAGAGAGAGAGAGAGAGAGAGAGAGAGAGAGAGAGAGAGGAGAGAGAGAGAGAGAGAGAGAGAGAGAGAGAGAGAGAGAGGAGAGAGAGAGAGAGAGAGAGAGAGAGAGAGAGAGAGAGAGAGAGAGAGAGAGAGAGAGAGAGAGAGAGAGAGAGAGAGCGCTTTGTTAGTTAGTTTCCTAACGGGCGTAATGTAGCAGCTGTAGCTTTGCTCAGGCGCGGAGGGATACTGACTTGTTGTGAAAAGTAACTGCAATTCTACCCGTGGTATAGGCTCACTATGTCACGGCTAAGAACCAATCAGATGGCTTGATTTGTCGGTTTTATAAATGTAAATGAAACATGTATTTATAAGGTAACCCCTCTCTGTTTCAGGGCGACTCCGAGGCGTCGGCCAGCGAGACGGAGACCATCGCGTCGAGCGGCGGCTCCCTCGCAGGTCAGGCCTCACGACACATCATAGAGAACATCTAGAAGTTAAAACCGGCACTCGTCAAGAGGGAGGAGAGAGAGGGAGGGGGGAGAGAGAGGGAGGAGAGAGGGATGGAGGGGAGGGAGGAGGAGAGAGGGAGGAAAGAGAGAGGGAGGGGGGAGGGAGGAGGAGAGAGGGAGGAAAGAGAGAGGGGAGGAGAGAGGGGGGAGGGAGGGAGGGGGGGAGGGAGGAGAGAGGGGGAGGGAGGAGAGAATGGAGGAGAGGGAGGGAGAGAGAGAGGAGAGAGAGGGGGGAGGGAGGAGAGAGGAGGGAGGGGGGAGAGGAGAGAGGGATGGAGGAGAGAGAGAGGGAGGGAGAGGGAGGAGAGAGGGAGGGAGGAGAGAGAGAGGGAGGAAAGAGAGAGGGGAGGAGAGAGGGGGGGGAGGGAGGAGAGAATGGAGGGGAGGGAGGAGAGAGAGAGGAGAGAGGGGGGGAGGGAGGGAGGAGGGGAGGGAGGAGAGAATGGAGGGGAGGGAGGAGAGGAGAGAGGAGAGAGGGAGGAGGGAGGGAGGAGAGAGAGAGGGAGGGGAGGGAGGGAGGGAGGAGGAGAGAGGGAGGAAAGAGAGAGGGAGGGAGGAAAGAGAGAGGGGAGGGAGGAGGAGAGAGGGAGGAAACGAGAGAGGGGAGGAGAGAGGGGGGGGAGGGAGGGAGGAGAGTGGGGAGGGAGGAGAGATGGGAGGGGAGGGAGGAGAGATGAGAGGACAGAGAGGGGCGGGAGGGAGCGAGAGGGAGGGAGGAGAGAGAGAGGAGTCTTCTCAGATCTCTCCTGAAGCTCCGACCTGACGTAGAGAAGTGGTCTGAATTGAGACGTGTAAAGGCGTTGACGGGTGTCCCCTCCCCCAGGGAGCTGCAGCGATGCGTCCGCTGCTCCGGCTCTCTGGACGCCGCCGGCTTCCTGTCGGCTCGGCTGCGGCGGAGCGGCAGCGCCGTGATGAGCATGAGGAAAACACTCGCCCTGATCCACCTGGCGCTCACCTGGAGCCGAGAGGCGCTGACGCTCAGCGACCTGCTCAGGTACCAGAGACACGCCTGAAGGTCACACAGAGACACTCCTGAAGGTCACACACAGAGACACTCCTGAAGGTCAAACACAGAGACACTCCTGAAGGTCACACACAGAAACACTCCTGAAGGTCACACACAGAGACACTCCTGAAGGTCACACACAGAGACACTCCTGAAGGTCACACACAGAGACACTCCTGAAGGTCAAACACAGAGACACTCCTGAAGGTCAAACACAGACACACTCCTGAAGGTCAAACTGCAGATAGACTCCTGAAGGTCAGACACAGAGACACGCCTGAAGGTCACACACAGAGACACTCCTGAAGGTCACACACAGATACACTCCTGAAGGTCAAACACAGAGACACTCCTGAAGGTCAAACACAGACACACTCCTGAAGGTCAAACTGCAGATAGACTCCTGAAGGTCAGACAGCAGATTGACTCCTGAAGGTCACACACAGAGACACTCCTGAAGGTCACACACAGAGACACTCCTGAAGGTCACACACAGAGACACTCCTGAAGGTCACACACAGAGACACTCCTGAAGGTCAAACACAGAGACACTCCTGAAGGTCAAACACAGACACACTCCTGAAGGTCAAACTGCAGATAGACTCCTGAAGGTCAGACAGCAGATTGACTCCTGAAGGTCACACACAGAGACACTCCTGAAGGTCACACACAGAGACACTCCTGAAGGTCACACACAGAGACACTCCTGAAGGTCACACACAGATAGACTCCTGAAGGTCAGACAGCAGATTGACTCCTGAAGGTCACACACAGAGACACTCCTGAAGGTCACACACAGAGACACTCCTGAAGGTCACACACAGATAGACTCCTGAAGGTCACACACAGAGACACTCCTGAAGGTCACACACAGAGACACTCCTGAAGGTCACACACAGATACACTCCTGAAGGTCAAACACAGAGACACTCCTGAAGGTCAAACACAGACACACTCCTGAAGGTCAAACTGCAGATAGACTCCTGAAGGTCAGACAGCAGATTGACTCCTGAAGGTCACACACAGAGACACTCCTGAAGGTCACACACAGAGACACTCCTGAAGGTCACACACAGAGACACTCCTGAAGGTCACACACAGAGACACTCCTGAAGGTCACACACAGATAGACTCCTGAAGGTCAGACAGCAGATTGACTCCTGAAGGTCACACACAGAGACACTCCTGAAGGTCACACACAGAGACACTCCTGAAGGTCACACACAGAGACACTCCTGAAGGTCACACACAGATACACTCCTGAAGGTCACACACAGAGACACTCCTGAAGGTCAGACAGCAGATTGACTCCTGAAGGTCACACACAGAGACACTCCTGAAGGTCAGACAGCAGATTGACTCCTGAAGGTCACACACAGAGACACTCCTGAAGGTCAGACGGCAGACCTGGATATTTTGGAGAAACACTGATCTGGGGAAGGCACCCGATTGGTCGCTCTCCTCCGTCGAGAGGGAGATCATACGTGGTTTGTTTCCAGGTTGGTGAACGAAGGCCACGTCCCGTACGTCAACGCGTACCAAGACCTCCCCGAGGAGATGAAGCTCGAAGGCAAAGACGCTCTCATCTTCAGAGTGCAGGTCAGACGTGTGTGTGTGTGTGTGTGTGTGTGTGTGTGTGTGTGTGTGTGTGTGTTAAAGTGTGTGTGTTAAAGTGTGTTTCCCCCGTCAGAGCGTCCCGACCCACCGGGCGGTGCATAAGGAGGCGCAGGCTCTCGCCCTGTTCCTGAAGCTTCCTGCCTTTCCTCCAATCAGCCGGCAGAGCCTGCTGCACCCCGCCCTGCTGAGCCTGCGCTACCTGGCGGAGGCTAACCTGCCCGGTAACAGCAGCTCTGCCTCGATACTCCAATACTCTATTCACTTGTTTTGAACGGATGCTGCTCACTGTCAGCCGTGCTGTGAACTCATCCGGCTGATTTCTGAGATGTTCCGGAGAAGACTAAATCTGTCAATGCACCTACAAAGTACCTTCTTCTTCTTCTTCTCCTCCTTCTCCTCCTTCTCCTCCTTCTCCTCCTTCTTCTTCTTCTTCTCCTTCTTCTCCTCCTTCTTCTTCTTCTCCTTCTCCTCCTTCTCCTTCTTCTTCTTCTTCTTCTCCTTCTTCTTCTTCTTCCCCTTCTTCTCCTTCTCCTTCTTCTTCTTCTTCTTCTCCTTCTCCTTCTCCTCCTTCTCCTCCTTCTCCTCCTTCTTCTTCTTCTTCTCCTTCTTCTCCTCCTTCTTCTTCTTCTCCTTCTCCTCCTTCTCCTTCTTCTTCTTCTTCTTCTCCTTCTTCTTCTTCTTCCCCTTCTTCTCCTTCTCCTTCTCCTCCTTCTCCTTCTTCTTCTCCTTCTTCTCCTTCTCCTTCTTCTTCTCCTTCTTCTTCTTCTTCTTCTTCTTCTTCTCCTCCTTCTCCTCCTTCTCCTCCTTCTCCTCCTTCTTCTTCTTCTTCTTCTCCTTCTTCTTCCCCTTCTTCTTCTTCTTCCCTTCTTCCCCTTCTTCTTCTTCTTCTTCTTCTCCTTCTCCTTCTCCTTCTTCTCCTTCTTCTCCTTCTCCTTCTTCTTCTTCTCCTTCTCCTTCTCCTTCTCCTTCTCCTTCTCCTTCTTCTCCTTCTCCTTCTTCTTCTCCTTCTTCTTCTTCTTCTTCTTCTCCTTCTTCTTCTTCTTCTCTTCTTCTTCTTCTTCTTTTCTTCTTCTTCTTCTTCTTCTTCTTCTTCTTCTTCTTCTTCTTCTTCTTCTTCTTCTTCTTCGCCCAAAGTCCCCGGAGCTGAACGCCGACACCTCCTCATCTCCACCGCTCCCACGTTTTATGTTGTGTTGCCATAAGTTAGTCTCTCTGCGTTTCTGCGCTGGGCTAATGCTAATGCTAATGATGCTAATGCTAATGATGCTAATGCTAATGATGCTAATGCGAGGATAATAAAATGGCGGTTTTACAAAACATTTCTGAGTTTCACGGGGCGTGGTTTATGTAAGCTGATCAGTGTGTGTCTGCACTGCCGGCACAACGCGCACACTCGGACTGACCCCTTTGTGTCTTTAATAGTCACCAACATTAGATACTTTAATGAGACCGGGACCGCTAAACTAAAAATGAGCCTGAATGACGAATTTAGCGGTTGGACATAAAAGTCACTTTGGCCTCCAGCCCCTCCGGCCCCTCCGGCCCCCCCCAGATGTCTGCACGTCCCTGCGATGAACGCTTGCAGGTCGTTCTGGATTCTCTCTGGATAGCAGCGTCGGCTCGATGTGATGTTTACCACAGAGGTGTTGTTGTTTCATGTAATGTCTTCCTCCTGTTGTCCTCCCAGACGAGCTCCACCCGTGGCTCCTCCGCCTGCTGGACTGCGCTGGTATTGCGGACGAAGCGCTCCACACGTTTGACGGCGTGTCGCTGCCTCGTTACGACCTCCAGGCGGTCGCCATCATCATCGTCACCATGAAGCTGCTCTTCAGCCTGGACGACCACACGGAGTGGTAACGGCCATACGCTGCTCTCCGGCCTCACGTCTCTCTAACCCTTTCTCTAAATGTTTGTTTCAGACCGATGAAATAAACAATCTGCTAAATGCACAGTTCAGGGAAGCTTTGGGCTTTGAAGGAAACGTTTCCAAAGACGGAGAAATACGGTTTAGTGAAAAAGATTGAAGTGAAAACTGACTCATTTTGTCTCTAGGGATTTATCGAACGCCGCAGGAGACCATGAAGACGCAGGTGAGTCCTGCATCAGAGGGACGCCCCGTGTTCGGCGTGCGGGCGACACGGAGAGGAATGTTTAGGGAAATCTTTAACCCCCAAATTAATACCTTTTTTATTCAAAATTATTTCATCAATTTATTTTCTTTAATAAAATATTAAATCACGCATTCTTCAAAGCGTCTAGTCTGCACGCTTCATTCACTCCTGGTGTCAAAAACCGGTATCGGTGTGTAGGCATCATTTTACGGTAAAATATGTTCAGTTTGCTGTTGCTGTTGCTGTTGCTGTTGCTGTTGCTGTTGTTGTGTTGGTATAGCATCTACATGGAGCCAAGCCCCGCCTCCTCGCCAGCTGTTGCGTGTCACAGTGTTTTACTCAACCAATAAGAGCAGAGGACGTGTCATGTGATCAGGGGGGGATATAACAGTGTGAAGTGACGTGACTTTAGACGTGATTTGAGACGTGATTTGGAGACGTGATTTGAGATGTGATTTGGAGACGTGATTTGAGACGTGATTTGAGACGTGATTTGGAGACGTGATTTGAGACATGATTTGGAGACGTGACTTTAGACGTGATTTGAGACGTGACTTTAGACGTGATTTGAGACGTGATTTGGAGACGTGACTTTAGACGTGATTTGAGACGTGATTTGGAGACGTGACTTTAGACGTGATTTGGAGACGTGATTTGGAGACGTGACTTTAGACGTGATTTGAGACGTGATTTGGAGACGTGACTTTAGACGTGATTTGAGACGTGACTTTAGACGTGATTTGAGACGTGATTTGGAGACTTGACTTTAGACGTGATTTGGAGACGTGATTTGGAGACGTGACTTTAGACGTGATTTGGAGACGTGATTTGGAGACGTGACTTTAGACGTGATTTGAGACGTGATTTGGAGACGTGATCAGATTTTGAGATACAGAAACATTTACACCTGTTTTTAATACAAATCAAATGTTTGAAATGTCCCCTCCATGCTGCTTTCTCACCTGTTGAGTGTGTGTGTGTGTGTGTGTGTGTGTGTGTCAGGAAACATGTTTAACCTGCGGCGCTGGTTCCGGCTGCTGGCGGCCGCTCTGACGGACGCTCAGCGGCAGAAACAGAGCGCCGTCGCCAGGTGAGGAACGCTCACCTCCAGTTTGTTTTGTTGACGTGATGGAATAACTTCAGTTGCTGTTGCTCGCCTTCTCTTCAATGATCCATCAGTCTCCTTCGCTCAGCGTCTCTGTCCTGCGTCTCGTCCTCAGGAGACAGTGGATGGCAAAGAAACCTCTGTGCGCCACCAGCGAGAAGAAATGTGCCCGGATGAAGAAACAACGTGAGAAGATATCGATAAATACCAGAGGGCGAAATGATATCTCAGATATACTGCATCTCTCCTGTCTCCCGTCCCTGTCTCCCCTCACCTGTCTCCCCTCACCTGTCTCCCCCTCACCTGTCTCCCCCTCACCTGTCTCCCCTCACCTGTCTCCCCCTCACCTGTCTCCCCTCACCTGTCTCCCCTCACCTGTCCCACCTGTCTCCCCTCACCTGTCCCACCTGTCTCCCCTCACCTGTCCCACCTGTCTCCCCTCACCTGTCTCCCCTCCCCTGTCTCACCTGTCTCCCCTCCCCTGTCTCCCCCTCACCTGTCTCCCCCTCACCTGTCTCCCCTCACCTGTCTCCCCCTCACCTGTCTCCCCCTCATCTGTCTCCCCTCACCTGTCCCACCTGTCTCCCCTCACCTGTCCCACCTGTCTCCCCTCACCTATCTCCCCTCCCCTGTCTCACCTGTCTCCCCTCCCCTGTCTCCCCCTCACCTGTCTCCCCCTCATCTGTCTCCCCTCACCTGTCCCACCTGTCTCCCCTCACCTGTCCCACCTGTCTCCCCTCACCTGTCTCCCCTCCCCTGTCTCACCTGTCTCCCCTCCCGTGTCTCCCCCTCACCTGTCTCCCCTCCCCTGTCTCACCTGTCTCCCCCTCACCTGTCCCACCTGTCATCCCCTACCTGTCCCACCCTGTCTCTCCCCTCACTGTCCTCCTGTCTCCTTTCTCCCCCGTCTCCCCTGTCTCCCATTCACCTGTCTCTCACCTGTCTCCATTCTCCCTCCTGTCCCCCTCACCTGTCCCACCCTGTCTCCCCACCTGTCCCACCCTGTCTCCCTCCTCCTCCTCCCCTGCTCTCCCCTCCCCTTACGTCCACCTGTCTCCTGCTCCCCTGGGTCACCTGTCTCTCTCTCCCCTCCCTCACTCTATCCACTCCCCTCTCTCACCTTCTCCTCTCTGTTCCCGCCCCTTCCCCTGTCGTCTCCTCTCCTTCTCACCTGTCTCCCTACCCTGTCTCCTGTCTCCTCCTCCTCGTCTGACTCTGATCTCCCCTCACCTGTCTCACCTGTCTCCCCTCACCTGTCTTCTCCCCTCCCGTCCTCCTCTCATCCCCTCACCCTGTCGCTCTCTCTCGCTCGTCTCTCCCTCACACTCCCCTGTCTCTCGCTCTGTCACACTCGTGTCTCTCCTCTCCTCTCCCCTCAACCCTGTCACCTCATCCTCCTGTGCTTGTCTCTCTCCCCTCTCCTCGTCCTCATCTTCCTCCTCCACCTGTCTGTCTCGCCCTCACCGGTCCACTCCTCCCGTCATCCCCTGTTCTCAACCTGTCTTGACCTGTCTCTGTCTCGCCCGTCTCCTCCCCCTCATTATCTGTCTGATCTGTCTTCCTTCTTCTTCTTCTCCCCTGCCACCAGTCCCACCAGTCTCACACTCCCTCCTCTCCCTCACACCTGTCTCCCCACAACCTGACCATCTTCTCTCCCCCTGTCACTGTCATCTCACCCTTTCCTCTTCTCTGTCCTCTCCTTCTGACCTTCTTTGTACTTCTTCTCCCTTTCTCCAACCACCTGTCACTCCTGTCTCACCACCTGTCTTGTCTGGTCATCCTATCTGACTCGTCCACACTGCGACCACCCTCGCATGTGACCCACCGGTCTCCACTCACCTACCACCACCACCAAGTCCCACCTGTCTCTTGCTCTCCTCTTCTCTCTTACCTCTCCGCTCCAGTCTCTCCTTATCCGTACTCTCCCTCTCACGTCTCACCTCTCTCTGTTCCTCTCCCTCCGGTTCCACTCTACCATACACCTTCGACGTCCTCCTCTACTATCTCCCCTCCTACCCCCTCTACCCCAGGGTCAGGCATCTTCACGCTGTCTCTGTCCCCCTCCACCCCCTCCCAACAACCTTTCTCTCTCCGTCCTACCTTTCTGTCTTCAACGAATCTCCAGTCTCATCAAACATCAACACTCAGGTCTCTGTCCTTCTCTCTCTCTCTTCTTCCTGCCTCCCCTTCCCCTGTCCTCTCACCAGTCTCCCCACTCTTCTCTTCTGTCTCCCCTCACCTGTCTCCAAACCAGTCTCCAATCACGACCCAGTCTCGTCTCTCCCCTCACTCGTCTCTCCACTCGCAAACCTTCAACCTGTCTCCCCCCTCCCCTGTCACTACACCCCAGTCTCTTCCTTTCCCTCTCCTCCTCCCCCCCCCCTGACAGGTCTCCTCCTCCCCCCCCTCCACGTCTCTGTCTCGCACTCACCCATCTCCGCCGCCTCCTGCCCGACTCACCCGTCCTCCCACTCCCCGCCCCTTTCCCTCTGTCTCTCTCTCTGTCTCCGCGTTCCCCCCCTCACCCATCAACCTGTCTCCCTCTCCCCCCTCATCTGTCTCCCTCAGAACTCCCAGGTCTTCTCTCCCCTCTAAACCTGTCCCAACCTGTCTCCCCATCAAGTAACCAACACCTGGTTCGTACCCCACCACCTCAACCTGTCCAGCCCACCAACCTGTCCTCCCCTGCAGGCTCACCGCTGTCTCCTCGTCCCCGCCTTCCCCCACCCCTGTCTCAACACCGCAGCTCCCTCATCCGCATCCTTCCCCTGTCTCGACAAACCCACAAACATCCTGTGTCCCCCTCTCATCATACTCTCACTACTCCGTGCAGCCACACACCAACTCTTTCCCCTTGGTCTGCCTCGTCTCCCACTACCTGTTCACAACATCACGTCTCCTCATACCAAGTCACTCAACACAACAACCAAGTTTACCTCTGTCCCCCTCAAACACTCATCAACCATGTCTCACATCACACACACATCCACATCTCAAGTCAAACAGTCCTCCACACGGAAACCTGACACACAATTCTCAACTCACATCATTTACCACACATCAAATCCAACAATCATCCACTCTCACACAACACGTCCCTCATACTCACAGTCTTCCATCTCAACACAAACACTCCTCACAAAAGTCTAACATTCATCAGTCTCAATTCCCCATCATCAAAAATCTCAATCTCACAACCCTCTAAAATCACCTTCACCCCCAGGTCATCCATCCGTCAACATCAGTCTCAAATATCTTTCACCTGTCCCTCGTCCTCTCCCACCCTCACATCAGACTCAACACACACAATCACAAACACCCTCAATTCACATCTACACAGCTGCACATCAAAAGTCCTCAAAACTCACGACACACTCCTCACAGTCTCTCAACATCACACACTCAATCTCAATCGACACCCTCAACCTCAACATCCACACATCCAATCATCACAACTCACACTCACCATCACTCAACATCACAATCAAATCACCCTCACCTCTCGGACGCCCACGACCTGGCGGCTGTCCTGTCTCATCACACCACACACAATTCATCACTCAACAACTTGTCAACCATCAATCCACGAATCAACTCTCACACTCACAGTCACAACTCACACCACATCACAACAGAACAACACCTGACTCACAACACACCTCACTCACCATCCAAACAACGCACTCACATCACCAATCACACACAATCAACGAACCTGTCTCCACTTCTCCGTCTGTCTTCACAACTGTCTCACCAGGACATCCAGTCTCAATCACCAACCTGTCTCTCCCCAAGACTCCCCTGTCCTCACAATCCCTGGGTCACATGTCTCAACACGTCCCATGCACACATCAAACCTACGCACAATCTCACACAACCCAACTTCAACACATCAACACACACGCTGTCTCCGCTGTCTCCCCTCACTCACCTGTCTCGACTGTCTCCCCACGCGTGTCGGTGGCTCCACCTGCCCCCCAGTACTCACCTGTCACCCCTTGTCCTCCCTCGCTCCTCTCTCCGTCTCCATCTCTCCCCGACTCTCCTCTCCGTTCCTCCCCTCCCCTCCCCTGGTCAACACATCTCCAACATCAATCCAAACTCTTTCAACACCAAACACATACTCACATCCCACCTGCCAACCCCCTCACACCACTCTCGCCATCACCTCTCTGTCACAAGGCTGTCCCACCCCCCCAGCCCAACACCACCCCCATACCCACCCACGCTATCCCAACCCCACCCTCCGCGACACCCAACTGTCCCACCCCCACCAAGATCCCCCACAAACCATCCCACCTCCCACGATCCGTCGCGCTGTCCCACCGACCAATCCCAACACCACCATACCCTGTCGCCAAACCGTGAGTCCACTCCCACCATCCCAGCAAGCCCTCCCACATCCCCCCACCCAATCGCCACCCAATTCCCAGGCCAAATCCAACATCCAACGAACCCCACAAGTCCCACCCATCCCCATTCCCAACGCACCCCAAACCATCCCCCCCCACAAGACGTCTCTCCAAACCCCACCACACCAGTCCTCCCCACCGTGATCACGTCTTCCCTCCGTCTCCCTTCCCTGTCTTTGTCTCTCTTCCATGTCCCTCTCTCTTTCTGCAGTCTTACCTGTCGTCCCCAGCCAGTCTCTCCTGCTTGTCTCGTCTCAGTCCCTTCCCTCGTGCTCTGTCCATCAGTCTTCTGTCTCTCCTGTACTCTCTCGTACCTCCCTCCGTCTCTCTGTCTTGGGACCTGTACTCGTCGCCTCCTCTGCTTCTTCCCCCTCACTAACCTATCCCCCACCAATTCCCAGTCCCCCAGTCCCACCTGTCCTCCTCTCCCGTCCTCCTTCCGCCAACCTCTCTCGACTATCACCTGACCTCCCACACCGATCCACCACCCAGGCTGTCTTCGATCCCACTCCATCCACCACCAGTCTCCTAGTCCTGCACCTGTCCTCACCAGACTCACCTGTCCCCACCTGTCCCAACACCACACCTGCTTCCAACATCCCACTCCCCAACTGTCTGCCTTCTCCCCTCCACCAAGGCGCATCCGTCATCTCCTCCCGACCAACCCCCTGTCCTCCTCTCACCACCACCTGTCTCCTCATACCCATCGAAACCCTGACCAGGCCCAACCCAGTCCCCCAAACCTTCACGGTCTCTCTTCTCCCTGGTCTCCCCACCCCTTCCACTTCAACAACATCACTCAGTCTCATCTCAACAACAATCTCAGCCCTCCCCCTGTCTCATCGACCTGTCTCCCTTCCTTATATCTCCCCTGTCCTCATCTCCCCCTCACCGGTCTCATCACCTTCTGTCCTCCTGTCTCCTCCCCCCTGTCTCCCCCTCCCACTTCCTTCGTCTCCCTGTCTCGCCCCTCAAACCGTCTCGTGACATACGCCTGTCCCCAACACTCAACCAACCTGTCTCGTCTTCACTCCTTCTCCACTCTCTATCTCATCCCTCTCCTCACCTGGTCCTCCCTCCCCTCCATCTCATGCACCTGTCTCGTCTCCACGTCCTCCACCCCCTCAGTCACCGCTTTCCCCGTCTCTACCACCTGTCTTCCAGCTCCTACTGTGCCCTCTGCTGGTCTCCTCACCTCGTCTCACGTGTCCGCCCGTCACCAAGGCCTTCTCCATCTTCCTCTCTCTGTCTTCTCCCCTCCCCTGTCTAAAACCTCTGTCTCACATTCGACCGAGTCTCCTGTCCCCCCCACCTCCTCCCCTCCGAGGCCCCACCTCAGCCTACACCGTGTCTCCACCACCCAGCCGCACCCACATCCAACCCACACACCCCACCACACACACACCCCACCGTGTCTCATCACGAAATCACATCGCAGTAAACACCCTCACCTGTCTCAAATCACAACCACATACACTCACACCCTCCCCTGACTCATTCATCTCAAGACGCTCACTCATGTCTCACCCACTCTCTCCCCAGAGTCCCCAACCTTCACTTCCGTCCATACCATCACCTCCTCCTTTCTCGCTACTTGCAGTCTCCTCGCCTGTTCCCCACCTGGTCTCCCTACCCCTCCCCACCTGTCTCCTCCTGTCTACTCCGTCGTATCTCCCCCCCACGGACCAGGTCTCACACCTGGTCTCCCCTGTCCTCCTCTCGTCTCCCCATCCCCCTGTCCTCAACCCCCTGTCTCAACACCTGTCCTTCCTCCCGACTCAATCCAACCCCTGTCTCAACCTGTCTTGCCTCCCCCCTCTCGCCTTCCCCCATCTTCACCCCGCTCGCCGATCCACCTGTCTCCTTCTGCACCTGTGTCTCCCTCCCCTTCCTTAACCTGTCCTCCCCTCCTCTCTCTCTCACTCCTCTCCGCCGACCTCTCACTCATCAAATATTCTCCTCCTTCCCTGTCTCTCCCCACCCCCCTCCCCTGTCCTCAAAGCTGCATACCAACCTGTCACCTCCCCTCTAACCTCTCACCTTCCTCCCTGTGATCTCCTCTGTTTACACCCTGCCTCTCCTCACACCTCCCCCCCCCCCCTACTCTCCCCCGCCCCCCCTCCCCCCCCTCCCCCCCCTCCACCCCATCCCACCCTACTCCCCACCCCCCTCACTCCCTCATCACCACTCCTCCCCTCCCTCCGTCCTCGTCTCGCTCCCTCTCTCTCCTCGACTCTCCCCCTCCTCCACTCACACCCCCCCCCCCTCCGCCCACACTCCTCCCTTCCTCTCCCCCCACCCCCTCTCCCCCCCCCCTCCCTTCTCTCTCCTCCTCCTCCCTCACCTCCCTCCCCTCTCCCCCTCCCCTCCCCCTACCCCTCCTCCTCTCCCTACCTCCCCTCCCCTCACCACCCACACCGCCTCCCCCCCTCCCCTCCCCCCCTCCCTCCCCCCCTCTCCCCCCCCCCCTCCCCTCTCCCCCTCTCTTCCCCCCCTTCCCTTTCTCCTCCTCCTCTCGCCGCAGTCTCCTCCCACCTCCGCCCTCTTCCCCGCTCCCTGTCCTCTCCCCCTACCCTGTCCGGGCTCTCCTCCCCCAGCCCCGTCTCTCTTCCGCCCCCCCTGTCTCCTCTCTCCCCCTCATCAGCACTCTGTCTCCCCTTCCACCCCCACCCCCTGTCTCTCCTCTAAACCTGACTCTCCTCCTTCGTCCCCTGACTCTTCCTCATGACTTTCCTCCTGACCCTTCAACCCCTGTCTCTCCCATACCCCTGTCCTCACGCTGACTTCCTCAGTTTCCTCATCCCCAAAAAAACTCACCTGTCTCCCATGCAGTACCTCCTCTCGCCAACCCCGCTGTCACATCCATCACTCACTCACTCATCACCTCACCTGTCTATGTCTTCAGTCTCTCACATCAACTCACCAGTCCTTGGGGATTCGATCAACAATTCAAAAGTACGTACACCTCATCTCACCATCTCACAACAATCAAATCAATCACAGTCTTCAACCTGTCTCGTCTCCCATCCCCCCTGGATCACACACACCTGACTCTTCAAACACACCTCCCCTGTCTCACCTGTCTCTCACATCTCCACCTGTCTCTCAGTCCCCATCCCCATGTCTCATCAATCCTCAAAACCTGTCCAACACCTCAGTCTCAAGTCTCCTCACACACATCACAATGTACACTCAGTCTCAAGCATCACATGATCCCCTGGGTCCTCTTAACAGTAATCCCCTGTCCCTCACAATCAACCCCCATACTCAATCTCTCAGTCCTCAAGTCACATCTCACATCAACAACAGTCGACACACACCTGTCCCTCCAATCAATCATCTCACAAAAACACCACAACACACCCTCAACGCCGACTCAAACAAACATCGACCTGTCACCCTCCATCCTCTACATGTCATCAACCTGATCCCCATGTCGTCACCACACATCACTCACCTGTCTCAAACAAATTCAGACACCACATCCACAACAACAACATTCCCCTGTCTTGCCATCAACATCTCCTCTCGTCTCCCATCCCCTGTCCTCGAACTCATCCAACCTGTCACATCAACCACCCCTGTGCCTCCGCTCACTCAGATTCACCATCAACATCAATCAAGTCTCATCAATATCAGGCCCCTTGTCGTTCCCCTGTCACACACACGCTGGAGTCAACCACTGTCCTCTGGTCCTCCCTTGGTTTTCTCAATTTCCTTCTTGCTTCACCCATCCGACATCAATCATCACCTGGTCCCTCCTCTTCTGTCACACCCCTGTCTCCAGACCAATCATCCACCCCAAACTCACCTGACGCTCATCTCCCTTCTTTCCCCTCTTGTCTACTCCTCATTCTGTCTTGCAAACCCTGTCCGCTCTCTTCGTCCTTTCCTTACTCTCACCTTCTCACGTCGACCTGTCTTCATGTCATCCCCTAACACCCCTGTCACAAACCTGTCTCATCTGTCTCCATCCCCTGTCTCAGTCTCAAATCATCACCTGTCTGTCTTTCTCTGTCATTCCTACCCAACAACAACTCAACAACCACAGTCTACCTAACACAGCATGGTCTCACCTGTCTCTCGTTGCCCAGGTCTCAACTCACCCCTGTCTCATCCCTCCATCACCAGTCCTTGTCCACACCCAGTCTCTTTTCGGCCGTGGGGGGGGGGGGCTGGGCGGTCCCTTTTCTGTCTTTTCTTCATAGTCCCCTGTCTCAACAAAAACAACACCTATTTCCCCTTCTCAACACCACAAAACCTGACTTTCACCTACCCCGTCTCTCCGCCTTCCACCCTATCGCTCCACACCGTCACTCTGCCCCATACCGATCTCTATACACTACTCCGTGTCCTCCCCTCCCCCACAGGTCTCGTTCCGATGTGTACCCCCCTGACTCCTCCCCCTCACCAATCTCTCACTCTCAACCTGCTCAACACTGACACTCGCACTCCCTGTCATGTACTGTCCTCTCTCTCTCCCCTTCCCCCTCACCTCGTCTCTCTCTCTGTCTCCCCACCCCCTCCTACACCGTCTTCCTCCTGTCTCTTCCTTCTACTCACCTCACACTACCTGTCACCTCCCACCACCTGTCTCCGCCCTCTTTCCCCCTCTCCCTGTCGTCCTCAACATCCCTTCCTCTACCGTCTCCTCTGACACTCTTACCCCTCCCCTCCTTTCTGCACCCTGTCTACTCGACATCCCACCCTTCTGGTCTCCTCCTACCCTTCTCTTCCTCCTCCATCTCGCCCGTTTGTTCTGGCCTGATGCCTCTAGTCTCTCTTCACTCTCCCCCCTCCCAGACCCATCACTTTGGGGGGGGGGGGGTGGGAGGGGTTTGGGGGGCCCATCCTTCTTCACCCGCCCTGTCAATCATGCCCTCACTCGTCTCTCCTCCTGTCTTCTTCTCCCCTTCCCTCTCTCTCACCCTCCCCTGTGCTCACACAAAATCACTTCACCCACACCTGGGTCTCATCAGTCTCACACCTGACCAGCCAGTTCAGACTCACCTGTCTCCACCCCTCACCCAGAACCTGTCCCACCAAGGCAGTCCCCCCAGCCAGTCCCAAACTCCCCCCAACCACCTCACACATATCACATAACTGTCCCACCCCAGTCCCAACCCCAAACAACCTGTTCCCCAACCCACCCCCATCCCACCACCACCATCACCGCGGTCACTCACCACAATCAAGCGCACACAGGACCCCATCCTCCCCTCAACCTCACCTATAGGTCCCACCTTTGTCCAGTCCCACCGATCCCCAACCGTCCTCTTCTGTCCTCCTCGACATATCTCTTTCACATTCTCCTCCCACCTGTCTCGACTCCTTCAGTCTCCTTGTCTCTTCTCCCTGTCTCTCGACT
This sequence comes from Champsocephalus esox, assembly GCA_036324585.1. Lineage (NCBI taxonomy): Eukaryota > Metazoa > Chordata > Actinopteri > Perciformes > Channichthyidae > Champsocephalus > Champsocephalus esox. The sequence continues at coordinate 1,616,718 of CM070490.1, forward strand.
CCTCTCCCCCCACACACCCACCAACAACACCTGTCCCAGACATCCCCCATCCCACCCGCGCCGAATCACGTCACTCACCCTGCAACCGGCATCGATGACCCTCCTCACTCCCCCCACACCACCTGTCCCATGTCCCTCCCACCGTCCCATCAGGACCTGTGCCCGCGCCACCTCCCAACCACAACCACTATGGTCAAACCTGCCGCCACCTGTCCCCGTCCCCCCAAGCACCGATGCCTGGTAGACCTCACGCCTGTCCCAAGTCCGAAACCACCTGGTCCCACCTGACTCCCTTCCTACCTGTCAATCCTTCCTCTCTCTTGTCTGCTCCTCAGACACCCTCTTCCAGTCTTCTCCATCCCCTCACCGCCTACACCTGTGGTTAACCCCCCCAATCCCCCCAACCCCAGATACTATCCCACACCACAGCCATCCCCCCACCACCGCCCCACCACCCCACCAGAACACCTGTCCACCCCGGCACCCCCAGTCCCCACCAACCCCACACCACCCAACACCTGTCCCACACCGCCCAGTCACTGTCCCAGTTGTCCCAAACAAAAACCTGTCCCACCCCAACCAAAACCAAGCCACTCCCATGTCTCCTCCCACCCCCCCCAAGTCCCACCGCCCCCCCAGTCCCCCCTCCTTTGACTTTGCCAAAACCGCACACCCAGTCCCAACCACACCGCTGTCCCAGTCTCCCCTCACCCTTTCCCAATCCCCCGTCCCCCACCGATGGTCTCCACACATCACCTGTGTCTCCCCACAAGCCTGACCCCACCCATGACTCAAGTCCCCCAAAGACAACCTCCCCCAGGTCCCCCCCACCGGGCGGGCGACACCCAGTCTTCTCCACCCTCACTCCAGTCACCCCTCAATCGAACCCCAGTCTTCACCCCTCTCCTACGAACTCAGTCCCCACCCGCCCACCCCATCTCACCTTACCTTGTCCCAAATCCCCCCCAGCCCACAGAGTCCCAACCCCCCCTGTTTCTCCCCACCCTTGTACCTGACTTACTTCCCTACACCTTCCCCTTCCAACCAGACCCCACACCACCTGTCCTCCCCTCCCCTGTCACACCTGTCATACCCTCCCCTGTCTCCTCCCCTCCCCTGTCTCCCCCTCACCTGTCTCCCCACATCCCCCTCACCTGTCCTCCTCCCCTCCTCTAACTGACTTCTTCCCTCCCCCCCTCACACTGTTCCCATCATGTTCACCTGTTCCTCCCTCCCCCTCACTCAAACACTGTCCCACCCTGACTCGACACCTTTCCACCTGTCCTCCCCTCTGTCTCACACCTGCTCCACCCTTCCCCTGTCTCATCACCTGTCTCACCTCACCTGTCTCCCTCCTCCCCTGTCCTCACCTTCCCTTTCCTCCCCGTCCCCTGTCTGCCCTCACCTGTCTCACTCACCCTCACCTGTCTCACCTCCCCCTGTCTCACCGTCTCCCCTCACCTTACCTCACAACCCCTCCCCTGTCTCACCTGTCTCCCCGTCCCCTGTCTCCCCTCACCTGTCTCACCCTCACCTGTCTCCCCCCCATCTGTCTCACCCTCACCTGTCTCACCTGTCTCCCCCTCACCTGTCTGTCTTCAGGAGTAGCGGAGCAGTTGCAGACGTGTTTCGAGAGGCTGTCCTCCCGTCCTGTGGCGGGGGGGCCGAGTGGGGGGCGGAGCTTCCAGTTCTGCTGGGGGAGGGGCGAGGGTGCGGGGCCTAGCCTACACAGGAAGAAGCTGGACGCTGCCCTCCGTCTGGGGGGAGACCCGGCCCCCGCAAACCCCACATACTGGCATCCAGACCTGAGAGTTCCCGGGTACCACACACTCAGTACTTTAACCCCGGGTACCACACACGCAGTACTCTAACCCCGGGTACCACACACGCAGTACTCTAACCCCGGGTACCACACACGCAGTACTCTAACCCCGGGTACCACACACGCAGTACTCTAACCCCGGGTACCACACACGCAGTACTTTAACCCCGGGTACCACACACTCAGTACTTTAACCCCGGGTACCACACACGCAGTACTTTAACCCCGGGTACCACACACGCAGTACTTTAACCCCGGGTACCACACACGCAGTACTTTAACCCCGGGTACCACACACTCAGTACCTTTAACCCCGGGTACCACACACTCAGTACTTTAACCCCGGGTACCACACACGCAGTACTCTTAACCCCGGGTACCACACACGCAGTACTTTAACCCCGGGTACCACACACGCAGTACTTTCACCCCGGGTACCACACACGCAGTACTTTAACCCCGGGTACCACACACGCAGTACTTTAACCCCGGGTACCACACACGCAGTACTTTAACCCCGGGTACCACGCACGCAGTACTCTAACCCCGGGTACCATGCACGCAGTACTTTTAACCCCGGGTAACACACGCAGTACTTTAACCCCGGGTACCACGCACGCAGTACTTTAACCCCGGGTACACACACTCAGTACTTTAACCCCGGGTACCACGCACGCAGTACTCTAACCCCCGGGTACCACGCACGCAGTACTTTAACCCCGGGTAACACGCACGCAGTACTCTAACCCCGGGTACCACACACGCAGTACTTTAACCCCGGGTACCACACACGCAGTACTTTAACCCCGGGTACCACACACGCAGTACTTTAACCCCGGGTACCACACACTCAGTACTTTAACCCCGGGTACCACACACGCAGTACTCTAACCCCGGGTACCACACACTCAGTACTTTAATCCCGGGTACCACACACGCAGTACTCTAACCCCAGGTACCACACACTCAGTACTCTAACCCCGGGTACCACACACGCAGTACTCTAACCCAGGGTACCACACACGCAGTACTTTAACCCCGGGTACCACACACGCAGTACATTTAACCCCGGGGACCACACACCGCAGTACTCTAACCCAGGGTACCACACAAAAGGGAGAGGGGCGAAACACGGGGATCAGAACCAAAAAACCAGGACAGCACACAACAACAGCCCCACACAGAAAAGCACCACAGACGTCCACGAGTAAAAGAGGGACCAAATGAATCCACAAACAAACCAAATCCAAGCCTTTCGCCACCAACCAACGCCACCGCACTTCAGGACAACCGGGGCAAGAGAGGTACACCCAGCCACACCCCAGATTAGCCCCAACCTGTCTAGCACTTCAACCCCCAACGACAGGAACCCCCCCCCAGGGACAAGCACAGCCCCACATTACCAACAACGCACTCAACATCCGAGGCACCCGGCCCCCACCACCTAGCTGTCCGCCCCCGCCCCCAACCCAATACCATAAGCCAAGAATGCTCAACGACCTCACCCACCCCCTCAAAAGCCCCCCCAGATCGGCCCGTCCCTCGTGCCCCTCGCCTCGCCCCCCCGCCCCAACCCAGGGGAAGCACCCCGGACCACGCAAAAGCCATCGCGACCATCACCCAAGTATACACAACCCCACATCCAGCAAGTGCGGACACCCGGGGCCCCAAGGCACCCCTGGTCGGGCCACACCCGCCCGTAACACCCCCCAGCCATCCCACACGCCGCAGGGGCGACCCTCCGGCCCAAACCCCCATACTCACGGCCGCGCCCCAGACAAACCCACCCGCCACGGCGCCGAGACAGGTCAAACCCGCACCACCACCACCCACCTCGCACAGCGGGAACAACCCACTCCAAACAGCACCGCCGCACCCCACACCAGGCCAAACCGAGGCGCAACTGCAACAGACATCAACCCAACCCAGGACCCCACCGCCACGTACAGCCATCAGTGGCGACAGGGCACGACAGCACCACAAGGACGCCCAACATCAACCGGACCCACCGACGCAAGAGGCCAAACGTGCCTCGACCTAAGATCCCCCCCCCGGGCCCCACCAACCAACCCCACAGGTTAAGAGCACGCCTACCCGGAACACGCCACCACGCAGCAAGAAGCTCAGGACCCAACCCCCGGGACCCCAGAGGCGAACGGACACGAACTGATTCCCACCGCATCCATGGCCGCAATACGTGGCAAACCCTAGAACCACCCCCCAAAAGCCAGGCCGGCCCGACCCCCCCCGCGACAGCCCGACCGCGCCCCCCCCACAGCCCCCACGGGCAGCACCCCGTGGCCCGTCCACCCGCGCGCCTCGGGCGTAACAACCGCGCAGAACCGGCGGACCCCATCCTTCCGCCGCCCCCGCTCCCCCGTGGCCATCTGGCGTGAGAGGGGGGGGTATGGGGGCCTAGCTACTCGCAACTCTTCACGGACATGTATCCAGAGACACTCCTCTGCAGCCACCCCGCAAGTGCAGACCCCCCAACCCGCACCGCCGGTGGACCAGTGGCCCAGCCTAGACCAGCCGGCGGCCGCGAACACACCCACGGCCATCCCACCCCGTCAGCCCAGGCCCCCCCCCGCCCGTCGGCATTCAGGCCCGGCAGACCCCGCAGCACAACGCACCAATGAGACCGAGCGCCACGAAACTGATCACCCACCCTCACCCCGCCCCGCCCCCCCCGGGTCTTAACCAGCCTTGTGCCCCGCCAGCGACAGTCCGCCACGTACGGACGCGGCCCGTCGCAGTCTCGCCAATGATGGGCACCCCCAGCATACAGGCCACCCCTGTTACCCGACCCAGGAGCGCCCCCCCCCCCCACTGGCCCTCGCCCGCAGGGCCACCCCTGCACCGCAGGTTCCCCCCCCGCCTCCAGCCAGACACCCCGAGGGGCACCCGCAACCGGTCGAGAGCGGGAAGGCATTACTCACACTTCCGCGCCCCACCCCAAGAGCAGAAAAAAAGAATAAGATAGATGGAATGAAGAGCAATCAGAACAAAAACCAAGAGGGACATATCCCGGACGTGAGAAGGAAGCAACAATAACTCCGACAGAATATCCAGAAAAAAGGAACCCGGACGGAGAATCAACGACCACCACAATCAGACCATCACAAGCAGCCCACTCACACGTGAGAACCAGGGCACCCTGCGGTGTAACCTAGGCCAGCGCCAGGTGGCCAAAGTCAGACCTCCGCAACCGACCCGCCCGAATACCCCCCACCCCCAAGTAGGGCCACGAGGACACCGGAACTCCCCCTCACACGCACCGGCCAGCATACACCCCCGCCGGCGCGCGACCTAGCGCACGCCGCCCCCCCCCGGCGCACACCCCGGCCAAAACCGCCCTCCCCACCGGCGCGCTCCCCCCCGCGTAATCCTCACCCCTCCTTAGCGCTGTCCCGCCTGCAAGGCCCTCGACGTAACCCGAAGAGCCCCCCCAGTAGGGTGGGTAGCGCGAAACATCGCCCGACCCGGCGGTGGGGGTTGCACACCGGCTTGCGAGGGGGGGGACGCACAAATCCCCCACCGAACACAGGCCACCCAGCACTGCGAAAACCCTCCCCGCCGCAGTAAAGACCCCGACCCCACACCATCACTAGCCAGCGGCATGCCCCCGCACAAAAGGGTGCACACGAGCCCCGCATGCCCCCGCGCCAACGGCCACAGACAGGGCCTGTGGGGACCATTGTTCACCCTGTCGCGCAGACACGCCGCACCCCTAACCCCCCCCAACCCGGGATGGCGGTTAGCGCACCACGTGACAACCCCGACGGCCCAGCATGCCCCCCAACAAACACGTTTGCAATCAAGATACACACGCCCAGCCCACACCGGGGCGCGCCCCCTCAAGTAAGCAACCGCCCGGGGAAGGACCTCACACCGCCCCCGATCACCCACAAACCCTTACCCCCCCCACAAGCACGCCACCCACCCACAGCACGCCCCCCCCAGCTAGACGGCAGGACCCCCCCCCGGGCGCCCCGCCCGGCAAGCCCCCGCAGTTCCTGTCCCGCGCACCGCCGCTCCCCCGGCGCCCCCCGAGGCCCCGAGCCCGAATGGCGACACAGTCATAAAGCCACCGTCAGCGTCGCAGCATCACCCCTCCCGGCACAAAGAGACGCCTCAGCGGACTCCTACCCCCGCCAACCCCCAGGCCCGGCACTCCGATGTAGCTCGCGACGCCCGTAAGGGCCCGGACCCCACCGACCCCCCCCCCCCCCCCTCCCACCCGGCCACGCCCCCGGCACCCAGCCCTCCCACCGCCAACACATGCCTCCATAATCATAAGGCAGACACAGGGTAAGCACCCAATCAACAAAAAGAGGGGCATCAAACATAAACAAGCCACGCAACCCCAGCGCCCGATTGCGCCGCCCGCGCCCCCAACCGGCCCCGCCCCCACCCTCACGGGAGCGTTGCAGTGTCCACCGCACCATCGTCCCCTATCAGCGCCCCCCCGACACCCCCCATCAAACCTGACGCCCAAGGGGCTCCACCTCCCCCCCTGGACCGAAAGACGTGCCTCGGCTTCGCGCCAAACCCCCCCCACCCCGCCTCCAGCCCCCAGTAACTATCGCCCACCCAGACCCCGACGTCCCCCCCGCCAAGCCGCCCGGGCCCCCCCCGACGCCCCACAACCGCCCTCGACTGCCGGGCGACAAACAAGACTAGGACAACCGTAGAAGGAAGCACGCAACCCACTTGCGCGGGCCCCCACCCACCCCACCTCTGGCCGCCACGTCCCGACCCCCCCCTGTCCGCCGCCCAGCCCCCTGCCTACAATGCGCCTCAGCGCCCGCCCCCCCACCGCCGTCGATACAAGCACCCCGGCCACCACCGCCACCGCCCACCCATGCCAACACTCGCAAGACTTCTCCCCACATCGGTCGGCACAAAACACAGCCCAGACCGTGAGGTATGCTCACACGCCATGGGGACAACCCATCAAGCCAGGCCCGCCCCGCACCCCCAGGACCTCACATCACTCAGGATCAACCCCCACAACCATAATCGACGACCCTGCGAGCCCGCCCCACGTCCCCACCCGTGAGCCACCACCAACCCACACCACCAAGTGCTCCCGGAGACCACAGGCACCCTCAGCTCAGCGGCCCAAAAGATGACCGCACCCTGAAACACGAAGCACACAGGGCACAAAGGCACCCACACCCCCCCAACGTCCAGCCAGCCGGTGGGACCCACACCTAAACATTGACGAACACAAGCGGCTCATGGTTAGTCCACGCCCGGTCCCGCGACAGACCGCCCCCATTCTGAGTCCACAACAAGCCCGGCCCCCGCTCACCCCGCCCGGCCTTACGTCGAGGGCCCCCCAGCCCCCACCCGCTACCCCCCCTCTGCCACCAAACGCGCACCAACCGTAGTTCCCAGCGGCCCCCGAAGGCACACACCCCACCCAACAGTTAACACCTATGGGGGCCCCGCGATGACCCCTTAGACCTAACAACTGCTGCAGCCGGTTCAGCACTCCGAGCCTATGTAGCACCGCCCGCTCCCCTCCGGTAAACCAACAAGATGCCAGAGTCAAGGAAAGCCCACGGCGCGCCACCTAACCCAGACCCACGGCATCCCGGGAAAAGGCTCACGACGAACCCCCCCTTAGTCCCCAACCCAAACCACCCCGAGCAGCACACCCCCTACAGCCACCCGCGTAGAACCCCGGACTAATATACCCCCCACAGCACGTCACCTAGAACAGAGGATGACCAAGCCTAACCTATCCACCCAAATGCCAGCTGCCCATCCCATACCACTACCACCGAGTGGAGGCCGCAACCCACGGCGCGGGGACGCCGCGGGTCCAGTAGCCTCAAGCCAGTCCAATAATACAAAGCGGAACACCCACCACCCCCGCACCACAAACCCAAGCCTGATTAGAACATCACGATACGCATATCACAGAACCCGCACAACTCCACTACCGCCCCCCCCTCTCAACCCTCACCCACCTCCCAGCATCAGAAATGGCGCCACCCCCCGATCGTGCCCGCATCAACTGGCCCCCTCCACCCCCCCTCACCGGTCCGGGATATATAAGGATCCTCGCCCCAAGCAACCCCCCCAGCAAAACCCCTCCCACTTTCCCCGGACCGGTAGGAGTCCCAGTCAACAGCCCTCATCAGCACGCAACACATCGACAGGGCCCCAACTCAAGAAGAGACACAACCCGCCCCCGGACCTCCCCCTACCCGCGGACCCCGACAGCCCCGGCCCTCCCAACACGGTGCAGCACCCCAAACTCAACCCTCACACTCAAATACCCAATCCAACCATAGCACAACATCGCAGCGGACCAACAAATGATGCCCCCGGGGCCGGCACGGCTCCACCCAGGCCCCCCCCCACAGTCGACACGCCCCCCTACCAACCGTTAGGCGCTCCCATAACCGCTTTTCCCCCGCCCATCGCCAACCTTGGGAAACCTTACGCGCCTCCCGCCACACCCCCCCCAAGCCCTGCCCCGCACCCGCTGCGGAGGTCCGCCACACCCCACCCCCGCTACACACCCGCGCATGCCCCAACAGTCTCCCGCTCACAGTCCGAATAATGCCATATGCATACAAACAGAAAAAAAGTCAAACCAGTTGAG
>CM070490.1:1625661-1628161 GCA_036324585.1 Champsocephalus esox
ATGTTGTGACGTAACTCAAATAACTTAAAGGAGACCTATCATGCTATATTTAAATGATATATTGTAGGGCCATACCTATATGAGGTTTATTTATTATTTATACGTTTCTGTTTTCAAAATACCAAACAGATCCTGCATTTTAGCCATGCCTCATTTTCGGTTGTGTATTTTCAGATTCTAGCCACTCGAGCTGCTTTCTCCAAAATGACCCGCCCCACCTTTAAACTGCCGTCAAAATGTTCTGCAGATTTCTCCTGAACTCAATCTATCAAGACCCGGGCAGTTCTGTCAGAAGTCCAAGGTAAGGCACGGGCCGGCGCATGTCGCTCAAAGGAATCCCTCGCCAACTTTGACCTTTGACCTCGGAGATAGAGAGGCAGAGCGTGTCCACTCCCTGAGGATGGGTCTGAGGAACAGGGGGAAGAGAGGAGTAGAACCAGAGGACGAGAGGCTCAACCTGTCCACGTAAAGGCACTGAAATAGTTTGAGGGAAAAGGGTGAAGAAATACAAAGTAAGAAACTGAGGCGTGTGGCGCAGTGGGTAGAGCGTTGGTGTTCAGATCAGGGGAGCACAGGTTCAAACCCCGCTGCAGTCAGCATGTCGTTGTGTCCCTGGGACGCTTCAAAGTGCTCCAGAGGGATTTCCCTCAGAGCTGAGTGTGTGAGGAGTGGCTTTGGAGAAAAGCGTCTAACAAGTGACACGTGATGTGATGTGAAACTTGGGAACTGAAATGAGGAACTAAACTCGATCGACTGATCCTCGAGACTCCAATTAGGAACTCATGAAACAAAATGTAGGAACTGAACGCAGGGATTAAACACAGCAATCTGTTAGTGCATTTATCCCCCACAATGCAATGCAAGATCAATGTCTCTTGCCCTGACTTCATTACAAACATGAAGATCCAAATTAGGGAACTCCATGCTGGGACGTAACTCAGAAAGTGAATTGGAGAATGAACCCGTGTCTGAACTAAACGCTGCTCTGAAACTGAAGGAATTCAAATGTGGAAGGAACTCACGGACAGCATCGGGAGCTGAACACAGGAATGCAACAGTACATTTCTCTCTCCCCCACAATGCATTGCAGATCTCTGTTTTGCCGTTTCTTGCTCTGACTGCATCGTGCTGCACAAGTCTGCCAGTGTGTTCTGCCTGGAAACCGCCTCCTGTGTGTGTGTGTGTGTGTGTGTGTGTGTGTGTGTGTTTTCCTTTTTTTCATTTCGCAACCTCGCTGAACTTGAGAATGAGAATGAACTCGCGTCACCTCGCCTGCTGCCAGATTCCTGCTTCTTTTGTCCGGTGTTTCCTCTGCAGCGGCACGTGGAGCTAATCTGAGGACCGTGATAGAAAACTGAAGATTCAAATAAACATCACGTATCAATAATAATAATCCAAGCTTTTGGTTTTTAAGAAAGGCATTTAAAAACATGTTGGAGTTCAATCTGATGTCCGCCGACCGCACTGAGCGAGACGTGGAGACGTTCATCCAGGACGTCTCCAGAACATAGACATATTTCTACATGTTCTATTTTCTAAATCTAAATCGATTAATGGAATCGAATACATTGTTTTGTCCTTCATCGCGTCATCTCGCTGCATGTCTGGGACATGGTTAACACGAGCAGCCACAACAAAGGAGTGTGAGGGATCATGGGGGAGGAGGAGGATGAGGAGGATGAGGAGGGTGAGGAGGGTGAGGAGGGGTTCTTCCTCTCGCATTCTTCACTGAGCGGCTGTTTACAACCTCCATGCAGCTCGGAGTCCCTGGGTTCATGGGGGAGGAGAGGAGGAGAGGAGGGGGAGGGGGGGGAGGGGAGGAGGGGAGAAGGGGAGGAGAGGAGGGGGAGCAGGAAGAAGACAATAAGGAAATGCATTGATGGTCTCTCTCTCTGTCTGTCTGTCTGTCTGTCTCTCTGTCTGTCTGTCTGTCTGTCTCTCTGTCTCTCTGTCTGTCTGTCTCTCTGTCTGTCTGTCTGTCTCTCTGTCTCTCTGTCTCTGTCTCTCTGTCTGTCTGTCTCTCTGTCTCTCTGTCTATCTATCGATCTATCTATGGATATACCAAAAAAACTACGTACAGTATACTATTGCAAAGTAAGCATTCAAAATCAGATCAAACTTTATTTATAACGCACTTTTCCCACAAAATTATTCAGTCATTAAATATACATTATTTATGTTGATAATTATATTTTTATTTTGATAATTTTCTATAAATATACACTGAACAAAAATATAAACGCAACACTTTTGTTTTTGCTCCCATTCTTCATGAGATGAACTCAAAGATCTAAAACATTTTCTATAAACACAAAATAACCATTTCTCTCAAATATTGTTCACAAATCTGAAACCATGTGTGACAGTGAGCACTTCTCCTTTGCCGAGAGAATCCATCCCACCTCACAGGTGTGGCATATCACGACGCTGATCAGACAGCATGATTATTACACAGGTGTGCCTTAGGCTGGCCACACTAGAAGGCCACTCTGAAACGTGC
>CM070490.1:1633161-1721298 GCA_036324585.1 Champsocephalus esox
ACTCGCCAGTAGATATATGTATCAGGGACGGTGTGCTGTCGTGGATGGGTTGGTCTCTACTGCTGCCATGACTACCGTCTCTGCACCCTGTTGACCCGACTGGAGGACGGAGGTGCAGCGTAGACTTGAGAGCCACTCCCCCTGGCAGCCAGTTGAGTGGCGTGCCATCCAGACCCCTTGCCTCCTTGGCGTCTGCATGTCTGCTCCAGGAGCACGTCGTGGTCTCCGGCTGCTCTCCTCCCACAGACGCCCTGCCATCAGTGCGCCTCAGGGCGGTCTCTGGCCGCGTCTTCATCTCAGCCGAATACAGAGATGCTGCCCGTAGGACCTGCTTCACGGAGAGGCCCCGCCCAGCTACCTCCCGCTGGAAGAAGAGGACCTGGAGGACGTCTGCAGAGAGATGGACCTGGACCTGCAGCTGGGGCTCAGTCAGAGGCTCCTGGGAAGGACTCTGTTCTTGGAGGATTGATATCTGTGGACATGACTTCTGGATGACGGCGTCTTCACAACATGTCCTCCTCGTGACTGCCTGTGTCTCTCTGTCTGCTGCTCAGTGCAGGCCCCACAGGGCCTCGCTGGTTTGGTAGTAGGGGTTGCATTGTTCGGACCCTCACTGTAGCTCTCCAGTAGCTGTTTGACCGGGTCCCGAGCTTCACCTCAGGATCCATGTATCTGTGATCCTCTCCAGAATGAAAGTAGTCATCAATCAACCAATGTTTATTTATAGCCCAATATCACAAATGTTACATCTGTCTCAGTGGTCTTCACAGTGTGTACAGAATATCAGTATGACAATACGACACCCTCTGTCCTTAGACCCTCTGTCCTCAGACCCTCTGTCCTTAGACCCTCTGTCCTCAGACCCTCTGTCCTTAGACCCTCTATCCTCAGACCCTCTGTCCTTAGACCCTCTGTCCTCAGACCCTCTGTCCTCAGACCCTCTGTCCTTAGACCCTCTGTCCTCAGACCCTCTGTCCTCAGACCCTCTGTCCTCAGACCCTCTGTCCTTAGACCCTCTGTCCTTACAAGGAAAAACTTCCGGAGAAAACCCACAGTTTAAAGGAACATGGGAGAAACCTCAGGGAGAGCAACTGACTTCTTGGTACTCCCTGATAATAAAGAGTTACAATAATCCAGCCTAGAAGTAACAAATGCATGGACTAGTTTCTCTGCATCGCTTTGAGGCAAGATATGCCTGATTTTTGCAATGTTACGTAGATGGAAGTAGGCGGTCCTTGAGATTGATTTTATGTGGGCGTTAAAGGATAAATCCTGATCAAATATAACACCAAGATTCCTTACAGTCTCACTGGAGGCCAAATTAATGCCATCCATAGTTAGTATATCTTTAGATAATTTGTTTCGTAGATTCTTCGGGCCAAGTACAATAACTTCAGTTTTGGTCGTGTTTAACATCAAAAAGTTTAAGGTCATCCACGTTTTTAAGTCCTTAAGGCAGTCTTGAATTTTATTTAGATGATTAATTTCATCAGGCTTGATTGATAAATATAGTTGAGTATCATCCGCATAACAATGAAAGTTTACAGAATGATTCCTTATAATATTGCCTCACGGAAGCGTATATATTGTGAACAGAATAGGTCCGAGCACTGAGCCCTGTGGCACTCCATGGCTAACTTTGGTTTGCGTGGAAGATTCATTGTTAACACGTACAAACTGAGAGCGTTCAGATAGATAGGACCTAAACCAGCCTAAAGCAGTTCCCTGTATGCCAACCAAGTGCTCTAGTCACATACAGAGCATCAACTAGTTCCTGAGCAGTGTCCTCCACATGCACATGAAGGTCCTAGATATCATTTCTGGTGGACAATCTTTCCCCAAAAATGTGTGTTGCCCCCCTGGGTACCATGTAAGCATCCTTGGGTCCCTTTGAAAGGCGCTATACAAATGTAATCTCTTATTTATTTTTTTAGAATTGGAGATAAATGTGTTAAATGATAAAAACGTATAATATATCTCTTCTGTTTCCTCCCTCAGTGTATGACACCACCTCACAGTCCCAGCTTCCCCTCGGAGACCTCCGCCCCCCTTTCAGAGACCTCAGAGACCTCCGCCTCCCAGGTGGACTCCTGCGTCCTCACCAGCGTCATCCGCCACACTGACAGCCTCGCTCCCTCGCCCCAGCCTGCACAGAACCCTTTACCCCAGCCTGCACAGAACCCTTTACCCCAGCCTGCACAGAACCCTTTACCCCAGCCTGCACAGAACCCTTTACCCCAGCCTACACAGAACCCTTTACCCCAGCCTGCACAGAACCCTTTACCCCAGCATACACAGAACCCTTTGCCCCAGCCTACACAGAACCCTTTACCCCAGCATACACAGAACCCTTTACCCCAGCATACACAGAACCCTTTACCCCAGCATACACAGAACCCTTTACCCCAGCCTACACAGAACCCTTTACCCCAGCCTGCACAGAACCCTTTACCCCAGCATACACAGAACCCTTTACCCCAGCCTGCACAGAACCCTTTACCCCAGCCTGCACAGAAACCTTTACCCCAGCCTGCACAGAAACCTTTACCCCAGCCTGCACAGACCCCCTCACAGACCCCCTCACAGACCCCCTCACAGACCCCCTCGCCACCTCTGCTCTGCCAGGTGTTCAGCAGCCGCTCGGGGTTGATCTCCGCTTTCGTGCAGGCGCCCATGCAGGTGTTCGTTGTGCCACAGGCGTCCGCAGCGCCGCACGCCGTCATGACGCTGGGCAACACTAAGCTCCTCCCCCTGGCGCCGGCGCCCGTCTACCTGCCGTCCGGAGCGAGCGGCGGCGTCACGCAGGCAGACTTCTGCCGACGCCGAAACTACGTCTGCAACTTCCCCGGCTGCAAGAAAACCTACTTTAAGAGCTCGCACCTGAAGGCTCACCTGCGCACACACACAGGTGAGGCTCTGCTTTCATTGGTCGGCTCATTTGAAGCCATGGTTGTGTTTCTATACTGTTGGAAAAATCTCACTCATCACGGCTCGAGCTTCAGCTCAGGATCCATGTGTCTGAGGTCCTCTCCAGAGGGAAGGAGTCATCACATACAGAGACTAGTTCCTTCACATGCTGATATCAAGAGAGAGAGTCACTCAGTCACAAGATGGAGGAACAGAAAGCAGTATTCAATGTTTACTTCAGATTAGCTCCACGTCAGAAATGAGCATGCTTGATGTCTCTCTCCATAATGAGCATGCTTGATGTCTCTCTCCATAATGAGCATGCTTGATGTCTCTCTCCATAGAGGCTGAGTCATCATGTTCATCACATAGCTATCATCTGCCTCAAGCAGTCCTGATGCTCTTCTGGGTCATCACACATTCTGTCATATTCACAGCTACAGCTGATACCTTTGTTAGCATGCTACTCTCATATTCACAGCTACAGCTGATACCTTTGTTAGCATGCTCCTCTCATGTTCACAGCTGCAGCTGATAGCTTTGTTAGCATGCTACTGTCATGTTCACAGCTGCAGCTGATAGCTTTGTTAGCATGCTACTGTCATGTTCACAGCTACAGCTGATAGCTTTGTTAGCATGCTACTCTCATGTTGGAGGAGGACGTTCAGTGTTTTCACATCACTATAGTAATGAAGGGTTCTGGTTCTGCTGTTCCCCTGCAGGCGAGAAGCCGTTCAGCTGTCACTGGGAAGGCTGCGATAAGAAGTTTGCTCGATCCGACGAGCTGTCGCGACATCGCCGGACGCACACGGGCGAGAAGAAGTTCGTCTGCAGCGTCTGCGAGCGGCGCTTCATGCGCAGCGATCACCTGACCAAACACGCCCGGCGTCACATGACCACAAAGAGGGCTTCGTCGTGGAGCGCCGAGCCCCGGGACCTCAACAGAGGCCCCGGCCCCTCTCTTCCTGTTGGCGTGCTGGTGAGCACCGCCAACTAACAGTCAACTCAGGAACCAAACTGTGACTCTCAATCAGCTCCACATCCGGAGGAACTTTTTTTCTACAGATATCTCTGCTGGCCAGAAGCTGAGGGCCGGCTGCGTCTGCGCGAGATTCAGCGTGACGTAAAATAAAGTCATTATAACTCTTTAGGGTTTATCTTAGAGATCGTCAGGTGAACTAAAGGTAGCTTCCCTTCTTTCCCTCTACCAGCGACCCTCTGAGGCTAAAACGCTCAGTACACTCCACGACCCCTAAAATCTGAATGCTAACGTTAGCATGTTAGCATGATAATGTCAAAACATTTTAACTTCCTGATTTTTAGCATGTTAACAAGCTCAAAGTTAAATGCTAACATTTATGATGTAACGCTTAGAGTTTTACATGCTATCATGCCAACTTTCATAAGCTGACATAGGTGCAATTAGCATGCTAACGTTAGCATTAGCGCTGTTCCACTGATGTTTAAGATATCTGCAGCCCTTTTAAAATAAACGGTAACCTTTAATTTTCCACCACAGTTGTTGTGTTTGGAAATCAGACTCAAAGCCCACAGACAATATGAGGTTTAAGGTGTTTTAAACATATATATATTGAGATAAAGATCTAATTAAATCGTGCAGACGCAGCCGGCGGACGTCGGATCGAGCTTCCCGACATCCTCAGGACGTTTTATTCCACAAACTCACCGTAAAGGCGGACGAGGCGACAGGCTGCTGCTCTCACGGACAGACACCGGACATTGCACTGGATTTTTTGAATCTTGCTTGTTTTTGTACTCTCCGTGTATACTCATGTTTACTTCAATGTTTAGGAAAGATGTATGCACTCTTCTTATGTGTTGCCAAAGCCTCTGTATTGTGCTTCTGTTATTATTGTTATTATTATTGTTATTATTATTATTAGCCTACTTCTGTGTCTGTAAATAATGTAAATATATTGATATCTATATGAACGTGACGTGTATTCCAGTCTGCATTTATCGTACGAATTCTGACAGTATTCCTCGCTGTGAGACTCCCTACTCTCTTTCCACGGTCATTATTTAATGAAGCGTTTGTTGAGGAAGAAGTGCTGGCTTCTCCATAGCCTGATTGGCCCATAGTGGAGCCAGTAAGAAAATACCTCGTGATTAAATGTTATTCTGAATAATAACGGCTTATATCTGAATAATCCCATCTTCTGGACATTTGCCTGTCAGCGATGTTGAAGAATATGGCTTTTATAATAAAAACGTACCATGAAAAATACGTGTTGTTTATTATTTCCCAATACATTACATCCAGTGGCTTCAGGCTATGCTCGTGCATGCTGACGGTCTGCAGAGGCTCAAGTCCCGGTTTCCTCCAGAGGAGCTTCTGAAACATGACGTCTGAGCACGCGCTTCTGAACTGACCCCACACACAGTCTGTCTCGCTGTTTTCACATCTTCGTCTGATTTTAAAGACGTGGGTCAGAGAGGACCTTTACATCATAGGTCTTTATATAAAGCACATGTCCTGTATCTGTATATAGTGTGTGTATATATATATATATGTATATAGTGTGTATATATCTTTTATATGTTATAGTGTGTATATCTTTATATGTGTATATATCTTTATTAGTTATATGTGTATATATCTTTATAGTGTATATCTTTATATGTGTATATAGTGTGTATATATCTTTATATAGTGTATATAGTGTGTATATATCTTTGTATAGTGTATATAGTGTGTATATATCTTTGTATAGTGTGTATATATCTGTATATAGTGTGTATATATCTTTATATATGTATATAGTGTATATATATCTGTATATAGTGTATATAGTGTGTATATATCTTTATATAGTGTATATAGTGTGTATATATCTTTATATAGTGTGTATATATCTTTATATATGTATATAGTGTATATATATATCTGTATATAGTGTATATAGTGTGTATATATCTTTATATATGTATATCTGCTCGACGACAGCAGCGCTGTTACGTGTTTGTTATAAACATAAGAGTTACACAGCACCCGGTAACAGCGATCAACCAATCAGGAGCCAGCACTCAGGGGGTGTGACCAATGGGAGAGCGGCGCGTGATTGGCTGGATGAGGAACCCGCCCCCTTGCCTTACTGACCGACATTCACAAGAAGCCAAAGAATTAATTACAAATATAAGCAGCAGAGTAACAGCGACCCCGCGTGGCGGAGCGCAGTGCTGCAGCTTCTCCAACAACATTATACACAACATAATATACCTATTTACACAGGGGGAAGTACTCAGATATACTCAGTAACGGTATATATATATACATAATAGAACAATTAAATTAAATATAATACAGTAAAGCACAAGAAAACACAAGACGTTTAAGTACAAATCTGTACTTTGCTTTTCACTTTCCAAAACGACCCTGCACATTTTGGATTGGATTATTCCAAGTACTGTGCAATGGTATACTCAGATCGGGTACTTGAGTAGAAGTACTCAGATCGGGTACTTGAGTAGAAGTACTCAGATCGGGTACTTGAGTAGAAGTACTCAGATCGGGTACTTGAGTAGAAGTACTCAGATCGGGTACTTGAGTAGAAGTACTCAGATCGGGTACTTGAGTAGAAGTACTCAGATCGGGTACTTGAGTAGAAGTACTCAGATCGGGTACTTGAGTAGAAGTACTCAGATCGGGTACTTGAGTAGAAGTACTCAGATCGGGTACTTGAGTAGAAGTACTCAGATCGGGTACTTGAGTAGAAGTACTCAGATCGGGTACTTGAGTAGAAGTACTCAGATCGGGTACTTGAGTAGAAGTACTCAGATCGGGTACTTGAGTAGAAGTACTCAGATCGGGTACTTGAGTAGAAGTACTCAGATCAGGTACTTGAGTAGAAGTACTCAGATCGGGTACTTGAGTAGAAGTACTCAGATCAGGTACTTGAGTAGAAGTACTCAGATCAGGTACTTGAGTAGAAGTAGAAGTACTCAGATCTTGTACTTGAGTAGAAGTAGAAGTACTCAGATCTTGTACTTGAGTAGAAGTAGAAGTACTCAGATCAGGTACTTGAGTATAAGTAGAAGTACTCAGATCTTGTAGTAAAAGTAGAAGTACTCAGATCATGTATTTGAGTAAAAGTAGAAGTACTTAGATCTTGTAGTAAAAGTAGAAGTACTCAGATCATGTATTTGAGTAAAAGTAGAAGTACTCAGATCATGTATTTGAGTAAAAGTAGAAGTACTCAGATCATGTATTTGAGTAAAAGTAGAAGTACTCAGATCTTGTAGTAAAAGTAGAAGTACTCAGATCTTGTAGTAAAAGTAGAAGTACTTAGATCTTGTAGTAAAAGTAGAAGTACTCAGATCATGTATTTGAGTAAAAGTAGAAGTGCCAGAGTGTAGGAATACTCTGTCACAGTGAAAGTAGTCGTTGTGCAGATTGGTCCATTTCAGAATAATATATGATATGTTTTATAATACTTATAATGTGCACAAACGCCCCTGTGGCCAGGAGGCGTTACTACTGGTTTCCCTCCATGTTCAGCCAATCAGAGCGCTGCGTTCCGGAAACAGCTGATCAGCACCGCTTGTTTCTGTGAGAGGGAACATTTAGGTGTTATATGTAATTCTTTCGAAAGATAAATAACATCTAAGTTATAACAAACACCAGAATCCAGCCGTTAAAGTAGTTACATGTTGCAAGTTACATTTACAAACATGTAACTTAACGTTAGGCTTACCTTCTGCCGTTTCAACGCGACTGATCACTTCCTCTTTCACAACATTATACACAACAATACACATTATACCTATTTACACACGTGGAAGTACTCAGATTGACATGATGTGTTAAAGATGAAACCACCCAACGTTATAAGTAACTTGGACCATGGGTGGAACGGAACACTAATTACAATAAACTAAGAGGTTTCTTGTTCACAGTTCGGCTTCTGGAATGTGATATGTGCTGCTTTTGGTTTTAATGGAGTATTTTCTCTACAATGAGTACTACACGATACTTGAACATGAGTATTTTAACAGTGTGGTATATTGGGTATAAAGTGTTTGAACAGACTTGTAACCTGGTAGTTTAGCTAATATACAGTCGTTTAAATGAAAAGAAGCCGGTTCATTCATGTCGTGGCAGTCTCAACACGACTTCTAACTCCCTGCAGTATTTAGAACCCCGTGTGAAGGTTTTAATGATAAACCAAGTCGTGTTTGAGTCGGAATCTGAGAGGTTTTGTAACCTCGCCCAAACAAAGACGTCGATTCCCCCCGCAGGCAGCTGGCCTGCAGCACGTGATCTCTCTACTCGCCACCTGATTGGCTCAGCATAGCGTCAGTTTAAAGGGCCAAGCGCGAGCGGCGTTCCTATTGGCCGACTGCGTTCCGGCGCCAATATTCCAATATAAATAGGGAGCAGACAGCAGCAGGAGCCGCTCAGTCGCTCTCCTGCTCTTAACTTTCACGCCGTCACTGATTTCACCTGAACCCACACCGTCACTGATTTCACCTGAACCCACACCGTCACTGATTTCACCTGAACCCACGCCGTCACTGATTTCACCTGAACCCACACCGTCACTTGTTTCATCTTAAACCCGGCGCGATGCTTTCTGCTCGCGCGCCTCTGTCCGCGAAGAAGGAGAACTCTCTCAGCGGTGAGATGAGCAAGATGGCGCTGGACAAAGAAAACACGGTAAGAACTGAAAGGCAGCGTTTAAATGACTCTCTGTTCGGGTCGTCAAACAACGGGCAGCAGTGTGTACCCGCGGCAGCTTTGTCTCGCGTGCGTTTCACTCGGATCCGATTAAATACACGGTTTAATCAGATTATTGTTTCTCTTCCAGCCCCCGAGCCTGAACACCACGCGCATTTTAGCGTCTAAAACCGCGCGGAAAATCTTCTCCGACTCTGAGGTGAGTTCGACCACAGCCTGCTGATCTCACACACACATCTGTGTCTGCACATTTCTACACACACACACATCTGTGTCTGCATTTCTCTGCATATTTCTACACACACACACACACATCTGTGTCTGCATATTTCTACACACACACACATCTGTGTCTGCATATTTCTACACACACACACATCTGTGTCTGCACATTTCTACACACACACACATCTGTGACTGCATATTTCTACACACACTGCAGTGTAGGGTTATTAGTGTTTGTGTCGAGGTGGCGCCTAAAGTGTCAGTTCTGGCGCCAAACTGGACGATCAGCTGTTGCTGTTTCAAATCAGCTGACGTCACTTCCTGTCTTTATTATGAGGAGTTACAAGTAGAAGTACTGTATTCAGAATATACTTCAAGTATAAGTATGATCATCCATATGTATGATCATATATAGATATATAGATATATATATAGATATAGATATATATATATATAGATGTATATGTAAATATATATATATATATAGATGTATATATATATATATATATATATGTATATGTAAATATATATATATGTAAATATATATATATGTAAAAGTAAAAGTAGTCGTTGTGCAGATTGGTCCATTTCAGAATAATATATCTGATAGGTTTTATAATGATTGATCATGAAAGTGTTCTCAAAGCTGGTGGAGGAGCAGCTAGTCTGAAGTACTTTGTAGACTGCAGGGTAGCTGGTGAAGGTGCAGCTAGTCTGAAGTACTTTGTAGACTGCAGGGTAGCTGGTGGAGGTGCAGCTAGTCTGAAGTACTTTGTAGACTGCAGGGTAGCTGGTGAAGGAGCAGCTAGTCTGAAGTACTTTGTAGACTGCAGGGTAGCTGGTGGAGGAGCAGCTAGTCTGAAGTACTTTGTAGACTGCAGGGTAGCTGGTGGAGGTGCAGCTAGTCTGAAGTACTTTGTAGACTGCAGGGTAGCTGGTGGAGGAGCAGCTAGTCTGAAGTACTTTGTAGACTGCAGGGTAGCTGGTGGAGGTGCAGCTAGTCTGAAGTACTTTGTAGACTGCAGGGTAGCTGGTGGAGGTGCAGCTAGTCTGAAGTACTTTGTAGACTGCAGGGTAGCTGGTGGAGGTGCAGCTAGTCTGAAGTACTTTGTAGACTGCAGGGTAGCTGGTGGAGGTGCAGCTAGTCTGAAGTACTTTGTAGACTGCAGGGTAGCTGGTGGAGGTGCAGCTAGTCTGAAGTACTTTGTAGACTGCAGGGTAGCTGGTGGATTCACTCCAGGTGGAACTAAAGTCTGATTCAACACTTGGTTATGTTTCACATCCTTCATCCAGAGAGGAGAAGTAACTAAAGGTATAAATACATGTAGTGGAGCAGAAGTACATAGAAGCAGTACATGGAAATACTCAAGTAGTATTTGACTCTGTATACACAGTGCAGTATCTGTGTACATTGTGTAGTATTTGTAGTATCAGCGTCTGACCGCCTGTCTC
The DNA here is from genome assembly GCA_036324585.1 of Champsocephalus esox. NCBI lineage: Eukaryota > Metazoa > Chordata > Actinopteri > Perciformes > Channichthyidae > Champsocephalus > Champsocephalus esox. The sequence goes on from CM070490.1 coordinate 1,643,444, forward strand.
TCAGCCCAAAGCGATGAAGACGATGGAGGAAGAGGAGCCGCTGCTGAAGGCGAACCCTCGGCGCTTCGTGGTCTTCCCGATCCAGTACCACGACATCTGGCAGATGTACAAGAAGGCCGAGGCGTCGTTCTGGACCGCGGAGGAGGTACGTCCGGCTCTTCAGACCAAAGCTTTATTAGTCCCTCAGAGGGGAACGGTTTCACTTCCTGTTGCTGTCTGAGAGCAGCTGATCCTAACTTCCTGTCTGCAGGTGGATCTGTCCAAGGACGTGCAGCACTGGGAGGCTCTGAAGGACGAGGAGAGGTTCTTCATCTCTCACGTGTTGGCCTTCTTCGCCGCCAGCGACGGCATCGTCAACGAGAACCTGGTGAGAGTTCAGAGACGTTAGAGAACCTGGTGAGAGTTCAGAGACGTTAGAGAACCTGGTGAGAGTTCAGAGAACCCGGTGAGAGTTCAGAGACGTGAGAGAACCTGGTGAGAGTTCAGAGAACCTGGTGAGAGTTCAGAGACGTTGGAGAACCTGGTGAGAGTTCAGAGAACCTGGTGAGAGTTCAGAGACGTTGGAGAACCTGGTGAGAGTTCAGAGAACCTGGTGAGAGTTCAGAGACGTTAGAGAACCTGGTGAGAGTTCAGAGAACCCGGTGAGAGTTCAGAGAACCTGGTGAGAGTTCAGAGACGTTAGAGAACCTGGTGAGAGTTCAGAGAACCTGGTGAGAGTTCAGAGAACCTGGTGAGAGTTCAGAGAACCCAGTGAGAGTTCAGAGACGTTAGAGAACCCGGTGAGAGTTCAGAGAACCCGGTGAGAGTTCAGAGACGTTAGAGAGCCTGGTGAGAGTTCAGAGACGTTAGAGAACCCGGTGAGAGTTCAGAGACGTTAGAGAACCCGGTGAGAGTTCAGAGACGTTAGAGAACCCGGTGAGAGTTCAGAGACGTTAGAGAACCCGGTGAGAGTTCAGAGACGTTAGAGAACCTGGTGAGAGTTCAGAGACGTTAGAGAACCCGGTGAGAGTTCAGAGAACCCGGTGAGAGTTCAGAGACGTCAGAGAACCTGGTGAGAGTTCAGAGAACCTGGTGAGAGTTCAGAGACGTCAGAGAACCCGGTGAGAGTTCAGAGACGTCAGAGAACCCGGTGAGAGTTCAGAGACGTTAGAGAACCTGGTGAGAGTTCAGAGACGTTGGAGAACCCGGTGAGAGTTCAGAGACGTTGGAGAACCCGGTGAGAGTTCAGAGACGTTAGAGAACCCGGTGAGAGTTCAGAGAACCTGGTGAGAGTTCAGAGACGTTAGAGAACCTGGTGAGAGTTCAGAGAACCCGGTGAGAGTTCAGAGAACCTGGTGAGAGTTCAGAGACGTTAGAGAACCCGGTGAGAGTTCAGAGAACCCGGTGAGAGTTCAGAGACGTTAGAGAACCTGGTGAGAGTTCAGAGAACCCGGTGAGAGTTCAGAGAACCCGGTGAGAGTTCAGAGACGTCAGAGAACCTGGTGAGAGTTCAGAGAACCTGGTGAGAGTTCAGAGACGTCAGAGAACCCGGTGAGAGTTCAGAGACGTCAGAGAACCCGGTGAGAGTTCAGAGACGTCAGAGAACCTGGTGAGAGTTCAGAGACGTTAGAGAACCTGGTGAGAGTTCAGAGACGTTGGAGAACCCGGTGAGAGTTCAGAGACGTTAGAGAACCCGGTGAGAGTTCAGAGACGTTAGAGAACCCGGTGAGAGTTCAGAGACGTTAGAGAACCCGGTGAGAGTTCAGAGACGTTAGAGAACCTGGTGAGAGTTCAGAGACGTTGGAGAACCCGGTGAGAGTTCAGAGACGTTAGAGAACCCGGTGAGAGTTCAGAGACGTTAGAGAACCCGGTGAGAGTTCAGAGACGTTAGAGAACCCGGTGAGAGTTCAGAGACGTTAGAGAACCTGGTGAGAGTTCATAGACGTGAGAGAACCTGGTGAGAGTTCAGAGACGTTAGAGAACCTGGTGAGAGTTCAGAGACGTTAGAGAACCTGGTGAGAGTTCAGAGACGTTAGAGAACCCGGTGAGAGTTCAGAGACGTTAGAGAACCCGGTGAGAGTTCAGAGAACCCGTGAGAGTTCAGAGACGTTAGAGAACCTGGTGAGAGTTCATAGACGTTAGAGAACCTGGTGAGAGTTCAGAGAACCCGGTGAGAGTTCAGAGACGTTCAGAGAACCCGGTGAGAGTTCAGAGAACCCGGTGAGAGTTCAGAGACGTCAGAGAACCTGGTGAGAGTTCAGAGAACCTGGTGAGAGTTCAGAGACGTCAGAGAACCTGGTGAGAGTTCAGAGAACCTGGTGAGAGTTCAGAGACGTTAGAGAACCTGGTGAGAGTTCAGAGACGTTGGAGAACCCGGTGAGAGTTCAGAGACGTTAGAGAACCTGGTGAGAGTTCAGAGACGTTGGAGAACCCGGTGAGAGTTCAGAGACGTTAGAGAACCCGGTGAGAGTTCAGAGACGTTAGAGAACCCGGTGAGAGTTCAGAGAACCCGGTGAGAGTTCAGAGACGTCAGAGAACCTGGTGAGAGTTCAGAGAACCTGGTGAGAGTTCAGAGACGTCAGAGAACCCGGTGAGAGTTCAGAGACGTCAGAGAACCCGGTGAGAGTTCAGAGACGTTAGAGAACCTGGTGAGAGTTCAGAGAACCTGGTGAGAGTTCAGAGACGTTGGAGAACCCGGTGAGAGTTCAGAGACGTTGGAGAACCCGGTGAGAGTTCAGAGACGTTAGAGAACCCGGTGAGAGTTCAGAGAACCTGGTGAGAGTTCAGAGACGTTAGAGAACCCGGTGAGAGTTCAGAGAACCTGGTGAGAGTTCAGAGACGTTAGAGAACCCGGTGAGAGTTCAGAGAACCCGGTGAGAGTTCAGAGACGTTAGAGAACCTGGTGAGAGTTCAGAGAACCCGGTGAGAGTTCAGAGAACCCGGTGAGAGTTCAGAGACGTCAGAGAACCTGGTGAGAGTTCAGAGAACCTGGTGAGAGTTCAGAGACGTCAGAGAACCCGGTGAGAGTTCAGAGACGTCAGAGAACCTGGTGAGAGTTCAGAGACGTTAGAGAACCTGGTGAGAGTTCAGAGACGTTGGAGAACCCGGTGAGAGTTCAGAGACGTTAGAGAACCCGGTGAGAGTTCAGAGACGTTAGAGAACCCGGTGAGAGTTCAGAGACGTTAGAGAACCTGGTGAGAGTTCAGAGACGTTGGAGAACCCGGTGAGAGTTCAGAGACGTTAGAGAACCTGGTGAGAGTTCAGAGAACCCGGTGAGAGTTCAGAGACGTTAGAGAACCTGGTGAGAGTTCATAGACGTGAGAGAACCTGGTGAGAGTTCAGAGAACCCGGTGAGAGTTCAGAGACGTTAGAGAACCTGGTGAGAGTTCAGAGATGTTAGAGAACCTGGTGAGAGTTCAGAGACGTTAGAGAACCCGGTGAGAGTTCAGAGACGTTAGAGAACCCGGTGAGAGTTCAGAGAACCCGTGAGAGTTCAGAGACGTTAGAGAACCTGGTGAGAGTTCATAGACGTTAGAGAACCTGGTGAGAGTTCAGAGAACCCGGTGAGAGTTCAGAGACGTTCAGAGAACCCGGTGAGAGTTCAGAGAACCCGGTGAGAGTTCAGAGACGTCAGAGAACCTGGTGAGAGTTCAGAGAACCTGGTGAGAGTTCAGAGACGTCAGAGAACCTGGTGAGAGTTCAGAGAACCTGGTGAGAGTTCAGAGACGTTAGAGAACCTGGTGAGAGTTCAGAGACGTTGGAGAACCCGGTGAGAGTTCAGAGACGTTGGAGAACCCGGTGAGAGTTCAGAGACGTTAGAGAACCCGGTGAGAGTTCAGAGAACCCGGTGAGAGTTCAGAGACGTTAGAGAACCTGGTGAGAGTTCATAGACGTGAGAGAACCTGGTGAGAGTTCAGAGAACCCGGTGAGAGTTCAGAGACGTGAGAGAACCCGGTGAGAGTTCAGAGACGTGAGAGAACCCGGTGAGAGTTCAGAGACGTTAGAGAACCTGGTGAGAGTTCAGAGAACCCGGTGAGAGTTCAGAGACGTTGGAGAACCTGGTGAGAGTTCAGAGAACCCGGTGAGAGTTCAGAGACGTTGGAGAACCCGGTGAGAGTTCAGAGACGTTAGAGAACCTGGTGAGAGTTCAGAGACGTTGGAGAACCCGGTGAGAGTTCAGAGACGTTAGAGAACCCGGTGAGAGTTCAGAGAACCCGGTGAGAGTTCAGAGACGTTAGAGAACCTGGTGAGAGTTCATAGACGTTAGAGAACCTGGTGAGAGTTCAGAGAACCTGGTGAGAGTTCAGAGAACCTGGTGAGAGTTCAGAGAACCCGGTGAGAGTTCAGAGAACCCGGTGAGAGTTCAGAGAACCCGGTGAGAGTTCAGAGAACCCGGTGAGAGTTCAGAGAACCCGGTGAGAGTTCAGAGACGTCAGAGAACCTGGTGAGAGTTCAGAGACGTTGGAGAACCCGGTGAGAGTTCAGAGACGTTGGAGAACCCGGTGAGAGTTCAGAGACGTTAGAGAACCTGGTGAGAGTTCAGAGAACCTGGTGAGAGTTCAGAGAACCCGGTGAGAGTTCAGAGAACCCGGTGAGAGTTCAGAGACGTCAGAGAACCTGGTGAGAGTTCAGAGAACCTGGTGAGAGTTCAGAGAACCCGGTGAGAGTTCAGAGACGTCAGAGAACCTGGTGAGAGTTCAGAGACGTTAGAGAACCTGGTGAGAGTTCAGAGACGTTGGAGAACCCGGTGAGAGTTCAGAGACGTTGGAGAACCCGGTGAGAGTTCAGAGACGTTAGAGAACCCGGTGAGAGTTCAGAGAACCTGGTGAGAGTTCATAGACGTGAGAGAACCTGGTGAGAGTTCAGAGAACCCGGTGAGAGTTCAGAGACGTGAGAGAACCCGGTGAGAGTTCAGAGACGTGAGAGAACCCGGTGAGAGTTCAGAGACGTTAGAGAACCTGGTGAGAGTTCAGAGAACCCGGTGAGAGTTCAGAGACGTTGGAGAACCTGGTGAGAGTTCAGAGAACCCGGTGAGAGTTCAGAGACGTTGGAGAACCTGGTGAGAGTTCAGAGAACCCGGTGAGAGTTCAGAGACGTTGGAGAACCCGGTGAGAGTTCAGAGACGTTAGAGAACCCGGTGAGAGTTCAGAGACGTTAGAGAACCCGGTGAGAGTTCAGAGAACCCGGTGAGAGTTCAGAGACGTTAGAGAACCTGGTGAGAGTTCATAGACGTTAGAGAACCTGGTGAGAGTTCAGAGAACCTGGTGAGAGTTCAGAGAACCCGGTGAGAGTTCAGAGAACCCGGTGAGAGTTCAGAGACGTCAGAGAACCTGGTGAGAGTTCAGAGACGTTGGAGAACCCGGTGAGAGTTCAGAGACGTTGGAGAACCCGGTGAGAGTTCAGAGACGTTAGAGAACCTGGTGAGAGTTCAGAGAACCTGGTGAGAGTTCAGAGACGTTAGAGAACCTGGTGAGAGTTCAGAGACGTTGGAGAACCCGGTGAGAGTTCAGAGACGTTAGAGAACCTGGTGAGAGTTCAGAGAACCCGGTGAGAGTTCAGAGACGTTAGAGAACCTGGTGAGAGTTCATAGACGTTAGAGAACCTGGTGAGAGTTCAGAGACGTGAGAGAACCTGGTGAGAGTTCAGAGAACCTGGTGAGAGTTCAGAGACGTTAGAGAACCTGGTGAGAGTTCAGAGACGTTAGAGAACCTGGTGAGAGTTCAGAGAACCCGGTGAGAGTTCAGAGACGTTGGAGAACCTGGTGAGAGTTCAGAGAACCCGGTGAGAGTTCAGAGACGTTAGAGAACCTGGTGAGAGTTCAGAGACGTTGGAGAACCCGGTGAGAGTTCAGAGACGTTAGAGAACCCGGTGAGAGTTCAGAGAACCCGGTGAGAGTTCAGAGACGTTAGAGAACCTGGTGAGAGTTCATAGACGTTAGAGAACCTGGTGAGAGTTCAGAGACGTGAGAGAACCTGGTGAGAGTTCAGAGAACCTGGTGAGAGTTCAGAGACGTTAGAGAACCTGGTGAGAGTTCAGAGACGTGAGAGAACCTGGTGAGAGTTCAGAGACGTTAGAGAACCTGGTGAGAGTTCAGAGAACCTGGTGAGAGTTCAGAGACGTTAGAGAACCTGGTGAGAGTTCAGAGAACCCGGTGAGAGTTCAGAGACGTTAGAGAACCTGGTGAGAGTTCATAGACGTTAGAGAACCTGGTGAGAGTTCAGAGACGTGAGAGAACCTGGTGAGAGTTCAGAGAACCTGGTGAGAGTTCAGAGACGTTAGAGAACCTGGTGAGAGTTCAGAGACGTTAGAGAACCTGGTGAGAGTTCAGAGAACCCGGTGAGAGTTCAGAGACGTTGGAGAACCTGGTGAGAGTTCAGAGAACCCGGTGAGAGTTCAGAGACGTTAGAGAACCTGGTGAGAGTTCAGAGACGTTGGAGAACCCGGTGAGAGTTCAGAGACGTTAGAGAACCCGGTGAGAGTTCAGAGAACCCGGTGAGAGTTCAGAGACGTTAGAGAACCTGGTGAGAGTTCATAGACGTTAGAGAACCTGGTGAGAGTTCAGAGACGTGAGAGAACCTGGTGAGAGTTCAGAGACGTTGGAGAACCCGGTGAGAGTTCAGAGACGTTAGAGAACCCGGTGAGAGTTCAGAGAACCTGGTGAGAGTTCAGAGACGTTAGAGAACCTGGTGAGAGTTCAGAGAACCCTCTCTGCTGATTGGCTGTGATGCTCTCTGCTGATTGGCTGTGATGCTCTCTCTGCTGATTGGCTGTGATGCTCTCTGCTGATTGGCTGTGGCTGACCTGCTGTTCTTCGTGCCTCCACCAGGTGGAGCGCTTCTCACAGGAGGTGCAGGTGACGGAGGCCAGGTGTTTCTATGGTTTCCAGATCGCCATGGAGAACATCCACTCGGAGATGTACAGCCTCCTGATCAACACCTACATCAAGGAGCCCGCCGAGAGGTGAGTCGCCGTCTGACGGTGTGTTCAATGACCCCGACCGTAATCGGTATCCGGAGACTTATTGTTCTCGTCCCCTCAGAGAGTTCCTGTTCAACGCCGTGGAGACGATGCCCTGCGTGAAGAAGAAGGCCGACTGGGCCATCAACTGGATCGGGAACAAGAGCGCCAACTATGGTGAGGGGGGGTCCGGGGGGGGTGGGGGGTCCACGTCCTTTAGTCGTCGCTATCTGACAGGAAGTGCTGCTGAGTCAGGGAGGGTCTGTGATGATGAGCCGCGCAGGGGTACGGACCTCAGCCAGTGATGGGGGCTGACTGCTGCTGCGCTCTGATTGGAGGACGAGTGGTCAGCTGACAGAGCGGCAGCAGCAGGAAACAGACGCCGCGCTGAACAGACAGTGAACGCACCGTGTTGAGTTCAAAGACAGAAAATGAGATGCAACCGGGTCAGAGTGAAACGCATGATACACGTTTAGATAACAAGGTACCTGTTGAAGCTAGATCTCATGGTTCCTCTGGTTCTAACTGGTTCTGGTCCTCATGGTTCTAACTGGTTCTGGTCCTCATGGTTCTAACTGGTTCTGGTCCTCATGGTTCTGGTTCTAACTGGTTCTGGTCCTCAGGAGAGCGCGTGGTGGCCTTCGCGGCCGTGGAGGGGATCTTCTTCTCCGGGTCCTTTGCTTCCATCTTCTGGCTGAAGAAGAGAGGCCTGATGCCCGGACTCACCTTCTCCAACGAGCTCATCAGCAGAGACGAGGTACCTCATCTTCATCATCATCATCATTAATATTAATGTGGGGTCTCGGGGTGAAGTGATAGGATCCTCTCACTGTGGTGCGTTCAGGGTCTTCACTGTGACTTTGCCTGTCTGATGTTCACTCTGTGGTGCGTTCAGGGTCTTCACTGTGACTTTGCCTGTCTGATGTTCACTCTGTGGTGCGTTCAGGGCCTTCACTGTGACTTTGCCTGTCTGATGTTCACTCTGTGGTGCGTTCAGGGTCTTCACTGTGACTTTGCCTGTCTGATGTTCACTCTGTGGTGCGTTCAGGGTCTTCACTGTGACTTTGCCTGTCTGATGTTCACTCTGTGGTGCGTTCAGGGTCTTCACTGTGACTTTGCCTGTCTGATGTTCAAACACCTGGTGAACAAACCGTCTGAAGACACCGTCAGTGGCATCATCAGGGACGCCGTGGCCATCGAGCAGGTAAGCCCCGCTCTCTCTCTCTGCTTCCTGTCCGTCAGCTAACTCCTCCCCCTCTCTCAGGAGTTCCTGACGGAGTCTCTGCCCGTCAAACTGATCGGGATGAACTGCGATCTGATGAAGCAATACATCGAGTTCGTGGCTGACCGCCTGATGCTGGAGCTGGGCTTCTCCAAGGTACTAATACACACATTTATATATACCAATACACACATTTATATATATATATACTAATACACATATTTATATATATATATATATATACTAATACACATATTTATATATACACATTTATATATACCAATACACACATTTATATATACCAATACACATTTATATATACCAATACACATATTTATATATACTAATACTCATTTGTATATACCAATACACACATTTGTATATACCAATACACACATTTGTATATATATACTAATACACATATTTATATATACACATTTATATATACCAATACACACATTTATATATATATATATACTAATACACATATTTATTTATATATACCAATACACACATTTATATATACCAATACACATATTTATATATACCAATACTCACATTTATATATACTAATACACATATTTATATATACCAATATACACACATTTATATATACTAATACTCATATTTATATATACCAATACACATATTTATATACTAATACACACATTTATATATACCAATACTCACATTTTATATACTAATACTCACCTTTATATATAATCTCTCCTGAAATATAATATCTGTCAGTTTGTAATCTTTAATCGTTGGGAAATATCCAAATAATAATTCCTTGCATTTATTAAAGCGCTTTTCCGGTGCTCGAAGCGCGTATAAGTATAAGATATCTATATATAAGTACATCCAGATACACACAGTACATCCAGATACACACAGTATATCCAGATACACACAGTACATCCAGATACACACAGTACACATGTTTATGACGGGAGTCGGTGCTGTTGAGGAGAGGGAGGGTCTGTGATGATGAGCCGCGCAGGGGTACGGACCTCAGCCAGTGATGGGGGCTGACTGCTGCTGCGCTCTGATTGGAGGGCGAGTGGTCAGCTGACAGAGCGGCAGCAGCAGGAGACAGACGCCGCGCTGAGCAGACGGTGGACGCCCCGCGTGGACGTGTTGAATACGAGCGGTGAGTTCAAGGCTCTCGTGTGTTCCAGGTCTTCCGAGCGGAGAACCCCTTCGACTTCATGGAGAACATTTCTCTGGAGGGCAAGACCAACTTCTTCGAGAAGCGCGTGGGCGAGTACCAGAGGATGGGCGTGATGTCGGGGACCGGCGACAACACCTTCAGGCTGGACGCCGACTTCTGAGGCCCTGAACGCACCGCGAGAGGCCCAGAGGGGGACGGGAGCCTCTGCTTTACCCTCCTCTGATCCGCAGAGTATTTAATCCCGAGAGGAGAGCCACTTGGTTTTATCCCACGTGCTATATTAGCCCGTTGCTATGGACGACCGGATGTGTTTTAGTTACTTTTGTACAGTTTTTATAATAAAAGATGAAGCCCTGAACGTCTCCTGTCTGTGAACTGGAAATATGATTTACTGAAGAACACGTTTCATAAATATCGTGAGGCCGCTGGTCGGGGATATGTGGTGCGCCCCAACACGGTGCGACTGTCTGGATCTACTTTTATCGATTTCTGCTGCTGCGAGACTCCCCACGCACAAACAATTGCGCCATCTGGTGGCACAACCGTGTGCCTGCATTAGTTTGTTCAGGGTCTCAAACTGTCTTACGTTTGATCGTCTGAATGTAAGGCCTTAAATTAGGTGATTTAGAAGGTCTTAGCGATGATGGGTTTGAAAGCTCAGAGCCGTTCAGTCCAACAATTAGTGCTGGAATAAATCAACATGGAACCAGTAATCACTAACTTTGTTTCCCCCGGCCCCTTATCGGAGCACACCCAGCTCGGGGGGGGGTCTTAAAAAGTATTAAAAGTTGATAAATCAATTTAGCGAAAGTTAGGGTATTAAAAAGTATTAAACGGCATTTCCCAAGGTATGAAGAAGCTCCACAGCAACGACAACATGGCGCCTTTGACTCACTGAACAACATGTCGGAAACCCCCTCGAGGCGGCCCATGCTGCTTCTTATTTTACAATCAATATAGGACATGTGAGGTGAAGTGTCGCCAAGGTAACCGAAGTTGCGATGAGGTCTTAAAATGTATGGAAAGGTCTTAAAGGTCTTAAAAGGTATTACATTTGACTTCAGGATTCCTGCATTTACCCTGCACCTCGTAACCTAGCAACCAAGCTTCAGCTGGCAGTCAGACTCGGGTCTCTTCGAATCTACTTTCAAATACATATGGGGAACCGTCAGTTCAGCCGCATTAGCTAGTGCAGCGTTAGCTAGTGCAGCAGCTCCTGCAACAACACCGGGGCACCTCCGGGCGAAGTTTGGGTCTACGTCAACCCTAAAAGCGGAGGGGCTGTAGACGCTAAACACCAATCATACAACGGCAACGATGAAAGATTGTAGCCACGGCAGCATAGCTCTGAATATAGCTCTTGTTACTCTCTCACACACACACACACACACACACACACACACTCACTAGGGCTGCTCGATTATGACAAACATCATAATCACGATTATTAAATGCGATTGTTCATTGACTTTGAAAACATCCATTTATTGAACTTTAAAACAAATAATTTGAACGTCTTTGTACCTGTTGATTACCCTGAGCGTATAATTCAACGGAAGAACCAATACTAAATGAAACTGGGAACTGCTAGTGGGAATGCTTCATGCTGAAAAGCTGACGCTGAACTGTGGTGTGAGAAGAAAGTGAAGAGTAGATTGGAAAGATGCGTGAACGCGGGGCTTGAATGTGAGACGAGAAGAGAAAGGAAAACGGCTTGGAAAAGCAGCAGAATATTTGAACCGCAAACTTCTGAACTAAGTTGATGGCGAATGATCTGTCGCCATGGCAACGGCATTTGATGACACCCCATAATACGCTTAGATGCGTTGACGGCTGCATCGTTACCAAACCTGTGAAGTTCTGGGCTGTTTGGAGCATTTTCACTGAAGCTATGAGAAAACCGTGTCTCAAGGCGAGCATTGTGTTGCCATGGCAACGGCATTTGAAGAACTCTCCCAACTGTCCCGTGGATGTCTTCCCGGCTGGACTGTTGGCACACCTCTACCTGGACTCTGCTGTCATCGTGTTCCCTCGCACAGGTGTTCACAGTTGAGCTAACGAGGCGTCCAGAGATCACAGGTCTCCATTGTTCTGAGCGAGAGATGAACCTCTTACATGTGAACGTTTTGTGGAAGAACCGTAACAGATATCTGTGACATTTCAAAACGTGAAGCATGTCAAGGAAGTTGAGTATCTGATGTGTACTTTGTGTGTACTTTGGGGTTAATAATGTGGCCTTGTTGGCAGTTTAACTAAAGGTGTGCGGCTGCTGCCGTGAGGAAATATCTGCCTGACATTACAATGGGCTTCAATGGAGGCATGTTGAACGTTTGTTGTCACTTCGTGCCCTCAAGAGGCAATTTGTTGAATTATTTTTGCTCATTATTTGTCATTTTCCAAGCTACGAGATGTTTTCCTACGTGTGTCATGATGAATTCTGTCTCAGGAATGTAGGGTTTGGGAATTACGGCAGTTTAAAAAAAATATATGAAGGAAAATCTCAAGATGTTCTACCCTCTAGCTGTGACATCACGCACTCTGGTCAATGTTACAATCTGAAGGAAACCTCCAAAACAAGGTCTGAACAATGTTTAATATCTCTAAAAGTAAGAATCAGATTTAAAAGTTGTTTCTCACGAATAATGTCAGAAAGATTTGTAACATTTTAAAGTTGGAAGGAGGGTTTCTGAGTGAAAGTATGAATGAACAGTTAGCAGTTGAAGTCGCATGAAGATTTGTTGAAGTCTGAAGATTTCCTCCATTGACTTCCATGTTAAAGATGTGATGCATTATGGGATGTATCTCTGGAATTATGAAAGTTATGAATGAGAAAAGTAATAGCCATGGATTCCCGACCGAGCCGAACGTGTTGATGTTTGAACGGAGTTTCTGCGATGTGCAATGCGGGAGGAGAAGAGGGCCAAAATCCCGTTGGAATAATAATCAGCTTTCCGTGCGTAGAGAACAGATGGTGGGAATGCTGTTCACAGTGATATATTTAAATACATAATAAATACCAATAAACAACATCAACACATATTTTGGAGCGCACTTCCACAAGCTACTAAACATATATAAATATAACTAAAAATAAATTAGACTAAAGGTAATGAGATCAAATATCAAACCTCAAAGCTAGATCATAGTTTTTTTCGATGTCGTTTTTGTAATTGTGGCAGGCCGAAATCGTAATTGCGATTAAACTACGATTAATTGCACAGCCCTAACACACACACACACACACACACTTTTTTGGCGAACACAGTTCTGTGCTGCTATGCTGTTATGTTCAGTCATCGTTCTTATGTTGAACATGAATACATTTACTTTGTAAGTACTTATGGGACGTATTTCTTCTTTCGTAGCAATTTTCCTTCATACTTTCTTGCCGTGAAATAGGTCCTGAATTCTATTCAAAGTGGTCTTAAAAAGTTACATTTGAGTTGGCGAAACCTGCAGGAACCCTGTTTGTTACAGCAATGCATTGTGGGAGATTCTCATAGCCTCTAGCTGTTTCTGAAATGTTTGCAATCTCTGATGGTGGACAAGAGATGTGGAGAAGAAAGAGTCGAGACACTCCAGGAGATCAACGCAGCTAGTAGAAGTTTCATGTTTCACATTGCTTGTGAAAAATATACTTCCACTCTACGATCACTGATGTTTTGTTGTTGACTGGACACTTATTTAGTAAAAGAGATAGCATGAGAGGACCTCTTAAGCAATGCAGCTCACGTGTCCTTTCATATGCTGTCCATTGAAATGCAGGAAAGTAATCAGCTCTGAGTGATCTGTTGCCGAGGGGACACTACACCGGAGTTACATAAGCAGAGATAGAGTGCTATTGGGGGAACCCCCCCCCCTCTAGGGTCCCCCAGGAAGATTTTGTTTAAATATTGAAGTTAAAAGCATCAATCTTGTGCACTTTGAGAGCACCGTCAAGAGATATGGATACATCTCTCAACACCCAGATGTCAACAAAAATCAAAGAATCCGAATCAGAAACGGGTTTATTATTTAAAAACACTTCATTTTCCAATTAAATCATAAACTATGTCAAATTATTAGAAGTTGTTAGTAATCAGATTAAACAGAAAACAGGGATGGAAGGAGGAAATAATAATCCCTCCTCACTTGCTGCTTCCCTCATCACTTGCTGATTCCCTCATCACTTGCTGCTTCCCTCATCTCTTGCTGTTTCCTTCATCACTTGCCGCTTCCCTTCATCACTTGCAGCTTCCCTCATCACTTGCCGCTTCCCTTCATCACTTTCCGCTTCCCTTCATCACTTGCCGCTTCCCTCATCACTTGCCGCCTCCCTCATCACTTGCCGCTTCCTTCATCACTTGCAGCCTCACTCATAACTTGCCGCTTCCCTCATCATTTGCAGCTTCCTTCATCACTTGCCGCTTCCTTCATCACTTACCGCTTCCGTCATCACTTGCCGCTTCCTTGATCACTTGCAGCTTCCCTCATCACTTGCAACCTCCTTCATCACTTGCCGCTTCCTTCATCACTTGCAGCTTCCCTTATCACTTGCCGCTTCCTTCATCACTTGCAGCCTCACTCATCACTTGCCGCCTCCCTCATCACTTGCCGTTTCCTTCATCACTTGCCGCTTCCTTCATCACTTGCAGCTTCCCTCATCACTTGTTGCTTCCTTCATCACTTGCTGCTTCCCTCATCACTTGCCGCCTCCTTCATCACTTGCCGCTTCCCTCATCACTTGCCGCTTCCTTCATCACTTGCAGCCTCACTCATAACTTGCCGCTTCCCTCATCATTTGCAGCTTCCTTCATCACTTGCCGCTTCCTTCATCACTTGCCGCTTCCTTCATCACTTGCGGCTTCCCTCCTCACTTGCAGCTTCCCTCATCACTTGCAGCTTCCCTCATTACTTGCAGCTTCCTTCATCTCTTGCCGCTTCCTTGATCACTTGCAGCTTCCCTCATCACTTGCAACCTCCCTTATCACTTGCCGCTTCCTTCATCACTTGCAGCTTCCCTTATCACTTGCCGCTTCCTTCATCACTTGCAGCCTCACTCATCACTTGCCGCCTCCCTCATCACTTGCCGTTTCCTTCATCACTTGCCGCTTCCTTCATCACTTAACGCATCCCTCATCTCTTGCTGTTTCCTTCATCACTTGCCGCTTCCTTCATCACTTGCAGCTTCCCTCATCACTTGCCGCTTCCTTCATCACTTTCCGCTTCCTTCATCACTTGCCGCTTCCCTCATCACTTGCCGCCTCCCTCATCACTTGCCGCTTCCTTCATCACTTGCAGCCTCACTCATAACTTGCCGCTTCCCTCATCATTTGCAGCTTCCTTCATCACTTGCCGCTTCCTTCATCACTTACCGCTTCCGTCATCACTTGCCGCTTCCTTGATCACTTGCAGCTTCCCTCCTCACTTGCAACCTCCTTCATCACTTGCCGCTTCCTTCATCACTTGCAGCTTCCCTTATCACTTGCCGCTTCCTTCATCACTTGCAGCCTCACTCATCACTTGCCGCCTCCCTCATCACTTGCAGCTTCCCTCATCACTTGCAGCTTCCCTCATTACTTGCAGCTTCCTTCATCTCTTGCCGCTTCCTTCATCACTTGCAGCTTCCCTCATCACTTGTTGCTTCCTTCATCACTTGCTGCTTCCCTCATCACTTGCCGCCTCCTTCATCACTTGCCGCTTCCCTCATCACTTGCCGCTTCCTTCATCACTTGCAGCCTCACTCATAACTTGCCGCTTCCCTCATCATCTGCAGCTTCCTTCATCACTTGCCGCTTCCTTCATCACTTGCCGCTTCCTTCATCACTTGCGGCTTCCCTCCTCACTTGCAGCTTCCCTCATCACTTGCAGCTTCCCTCATTACTTGCAGCTTCCTTCATCTCTTGCCGCTTCCTTGATCACTTGCAGCTTCCCTCATCACTTGCAACCTCCCTCATCACTTGCCGCTTCCTTCATCACTTGCAGCTTCCCTTATCACTTGCCGCTTCCTTCATCACTTGCAGCCTCACTCATCACTTGCCGCCTCCCTCATCACTTGCTGTTTCCTTCATCACTTGCCGCTTCCTTCATCACTTGCAGCTTCCCTCATCACTTGTTGCTTCCTTCATCACTTGCTGCTTCCCTCATCACTTGCCGCCTCCTTCATCACTTGCCGCTTCCCTCATCACTTGCCGCTTCCCTCATCACTTGCCGCATCCTTCATCACTTGCCGCTTCCTTCATCACTTTCCGCATCCTTCATCACTTGCCGCATCCTTCATCACTTTCCGCCTCCTCATCACTTGCCGCTTCCCTCATCACTTACAGCTTCCCTCATCACTTGTCGCTTCCTTCATCACTTGCAGCTTCCCTCATCACTTGCCGCGTCCTTCATCACTTGCCGCTTCCTTCATCACTTGCAGCCTCCGTCATCACTTGCCTCGTCCTTCATCACTTGCCGCTTCCTTCATCACTTGCCGCTTCCTTCATCACTTGCAGCTTCCCTCATCACTTGCCGCGTCCTTCATCACTTGCAGCTTCCCTCATCACTTGCAGCATCCATCATCTCTTGCTGCTTCCCTCATCTCTTGCTGCTTCCTTCATCACTTAACGCATCCCTTATCTCTTGCTGTTTCCTTCATCACTTGCCGCTTCCTTCATCACTTGCAGCTTCCCTCATCACTTGCCGCTTCCAGGAAGCTGACCAGTCCCTGGAGACCTGAGAGATCTGTCTCTGGGGACAGGAAGCTGACCAGTCCCTGAAGACCTGAGAGATCTGGATGGTTCATAGTTTAGCAGGAGGTCAGTAATGTATTCTGGGCCTAAACCATTCAGTGCTTTATAAACCAGCAGCAGTATTTAGAAATCTATTCTTTGACACACAGGAAGCCAGAGTGAAGACTTCAGAGCAGGAGTGATGCGATCCACTTTCTTAGTGTCAGTGAGGACTCGAGCAGCGGCGTTCTGAATCAGCTGCAGCTTCCTAATAGATGTGTTAGTGAGACCTGTGAAGACACCTTTGCAGTAGTCCAGTCTGCTGAAGATAAAGGCGTGGACACGTGTCTCCAGATCCTGCTGTGACATTAGTCTTTAATCCCTAGATATGTTCTTTAGGTGATAGTAGGCTGATTTAGTAACTGTTTTAATGTGACTGTTGAAGCTCAGGTCAGAGTCCATGACTACACCTAGATCTCTGTCTCTCTGTTGGTTTGAACATTGCAGACTGAAGCTCAGCGCTAACTTTCTAAACGTTCTGCCTTGGCTCCAAAAACCATTACCTCAGTTTTATCTTTGTTTAATTGGAGAAAGTTCCGACACATCCAGTCATTGATTTGTTCAGTCCACTTACTCAGTGTTTGAATTGGAGCATAGTCTTCTGGTGAAATTGTTACGTAAATGTGTGTGTCATCTGCATAGCTATGGTAACTGATTTTGTTGTTCTTCATTATCTGAGCCAGTGGTAGCATGTAGACGTTAAAGAGAAGAGGCCCCAAGATGGAGCCTTGAGGAACCCCACATGTCATATTTGTCAACTCAGATGTGTATTTACTAGGGCTGTCAAGTTAACGCGTTAACGCAAACAAAAATGAACGCCACTAATTATTTGAACGCGATTAACGCATGTGTATTTTTTTGTCCTCGGCCGCCCCGTAGCTTCAGAGCGCATCGAGTTTAAAATGCCGTCTACAAGCTGATGCTGACAGCCCCGCTCCTGCCGCCCGCTTGTGGCAGACCACACTTCCAAGCTCACCGGCAGGCACCGACTGGCCATCTGGGAGGACCGGGAGGGTGTGTGTGTGTGTGGCCCGAGCGAGCAAGAGAGAGACCTTACATGCTTGTTGTTGTTAGCATCTGGTGCTAGCTTGCTGCGCTAACGGATATAAGGAGCTGTTTAAATGAAAACAGAGGAGCGAAATTTCGCCACAACTGCGCCGAGCACTTGACTTGATGCAGGAAGCATACAGCGGGATATTGTAGGCGAAGTCAGCACACTCAGGATTGCAGCAACATGATTGCAGCGTCCAGGCAGCTCCCGTTCGAGCATATGCCTTGAGTTGCGCATAGCTCCAACACACACACACACACACACACACCCCCCATTTGTATTGAATGAGAGAGGTTCCAGGTTGTTGTGTTTAATATTCATGAGAATATTTGTCATTGTTCAAATGATAATAAACATTAGCAGAAAGCATATTTGTCCACTCACATGTTGATAAGAGTATTTACAAACTTGAAAAATATTCCTCTAAGGTTCATTTAGAACAGATAAAAAATGTGCGATTAATTTGTGATTAATCGCGATTAAATATTTTAATCGACTGACAGCCCTAGTATGTACCGATAGAAACAAAGTTGTTTCTGTCCTTTAGGTAGGATTCAAACCAATGTAGAACTGTTTCCGAAAGTCCCACCCAGTGTTCCAGTCGGTCCAGTAATATGCTGTGGTCAACAGCGTCAAACGCAGCACTGAGATCTAATCATACTAACACTGAAGTTCTGCCACTGTCTGTGTTTCAGTGGATGTCGTTAAAGACCTTTACAAGAGCCGTCTCAGTGCTGTGGTTTGGACGAAAGCCTGACTGGAACACATCCAAACAGTCATTTAAATGCAAGAAATTACTCAACTGTTGAAAAACAACTTTTTCAATGATCTTACCTAGAGATGCAGGTTTGATATGGGCCTGTAATCGTTCATTACTGAAGCATCTAGATTATTCTTTTTTAAGAGCGGTTTAATGACTGCAGTTTTCAGGGCCTGTGGAAAAATACCTGAGTGAAGAGATTTGTTTACTATGTGAAGTAGATCTGAGGCCATGCAGCGCAAAACATCTTTGAAGAAACCCTGTTGGAATAATATCAAGGCAGCAGGAGGAGGACTTCAGAAGTTGAATAATGTCCTCTAGGTCTTTATCATTAATCTGATGGACTGTGTCATGATGTCTGAATTGATGTTAAGTGGACACAGAGACAACACATGTGCTGTTCCTGATGCAGAGGCACTGACTGCTCGTCTGGTGTTCTGAGTGTTGTCAGTGAAGAAGGCAAAGTCATTGCATGCCCTGGTGGATAGAAATTCAGAGGCTCCTGACACTGGGGGGTTGTCAGTCTGTCGACGGGAGCAAACAAGGCACGGGCGTTGTTTTTGTTTTTGGTAATGATGTCAGAGAAGAACGATTGTCGTGCGTTTTTCAATTCCAAATTATAAAGGCCAAGTCTCTCTTTATAGATTTCATAGTGAACCTGGAGATTTGTTTTTCGCCACCTGCGTTCAGCTTTTCGACACTCTCTTTGTTCTGCTCTCACGGTCATGGCCTTTCTCCATGGAGATATGTTTCTTCCCAGTCACTTCCTTTACCCTTAATTGGAGCAATGGCATCTATAACATTTTTAATTTTTGAATTAAAATGATCTACTAGCTCATTTACTGAGATGTTAGCAGGGGCAAGTGTGGAAGAAAACATCCTGAGTAAACGTTTCCCTAGTGTTTTCAGTTAAACATCGCTTTGTGGTTCCTCTTTTTGAACACTTGTGTGAACAGAAACAGAGCTCTCAAAGAAAACACAGGAATGGTCAGACGAGCGCAACATCAGTCACCACAACCTTAGAGATATTCAGACCCTTTGAGATCATTAAGTCCAGAGTGTGCCCCTTATTGTGCGTGGGCTCCGTCACATGCTGAGTCAGTCCATAGCTATCAGAACACAAAACAGTTCTTTAGCCCCTCTGTCCTGGGGGTTGTCAACATGGATGTTAAAATCACCAACAATGACTCGACGGTCAAAGTCAATACACACTACAGACAGCAGTTCAGTAAGGTCATCACAAAGCTTGCACAGTATTTGGGTGGCCTATAGATATTTAGGAACAGAGCTCGAGAGGAGCATTTCAGCTGAAGGGCCACATATTCAAAAGAATCAAAGTTTCCATACGATGTCTTCCTGCATTGAAGGGAATCATTGAACAGAATAGCAACTCCACCCCCTCTCTTATGCATTCTTTCCTGACTCATAAACTAAAGTTGGGAGGGGTTGATTCGATAGAACAGCTGCACTGTTATTTTGTTCAATCCAAGTTTCTGTTGAAAACATAAAATCCAGATTGTGCTCAGCGATAAAATCATTGATTAAAAATGTTTTTCCTGCCAAAGACCTGACATTTAATAAAGCTAGTTTAAGTTCGTTAAACACACTATCAGTCATGTTTTTTGTGACAAGCTGTGGCTGACATGGAATCACTGCTGAATCAGATAAACTGTTTCTAAGATGATTCACCGCTCTTAATCTATGACCTATCAACACAGATATCGGCAAAGCTACTGGCAGGCAGGGCCCGGCATGTCCTGGAGAGAGTTGAGAGGGCCATACGCCCTTGAGCCTGGACCCAGCACATATCAGTGTGCAGATTGTTTTGGTTTGGATGATTGTGGTAGGCATGGTAGACTTAGGCCTACCTCTGATGATCGATCACTGAAACACAAAGCCATCCTCCGGTCCTTCTGGATGAAGCGCGTGCGGGTCCTTCAGCTGATCCTTTGCCTCTCCAGTTCATCATTGGAACTCAATCTTGAAAATGACTGTTAATAATTTTGCAAAGGATGTCATCACTATCACTGAAGTGAGCCATCATGAACGAACTTATGCTAATCATAAATATATCCATCATACATCTATCCATCATACATGCCGCGAGAGAAGTAACACTCTCGTCGCCACCCCTCTCGTCTGCGAGGCGACGCGACGTCTGCGTCTGAAGTTACTTTGCTTTGGTAGTTATCTACCAGCTACGCAGTTTCTGTTCAAGCTAGACTTTATTTCAATATAGTTTTGGTATTAAATAATGTTACGCCTTTGTATGCCCTGAACGCAAAAACAACCCCACAGACAAGAGTATATATTTGTAATTATCAAAATGATAACAAAGGCTGAAAACAGGAGACGCCTGTCTTCCTTGGGTCTCCAGGAGAAGACGCCACATCGTTAGATCGCTGCAGTGAACGCGGCTTCGTGTATTTGTTCGTGGTGTATTTGATATGGAGGGATGCAGTACATCGAAGCTCAGAGAAGAAGCAACCCCTATATATTGTTTATTTCATTTGGTTTCATGTTTGGATTCATCTTCCTGTCTACACACATGCATTTCCAACATCTGGACTACCTATGTTGCAAATGTATCATCTTTTCAATTCACACACGGCATCTATTGCAGTCTGTCCGTCCTGGAGAGGATCCTCCTCTGCTGCTCTCCTGAGGGTTCTCCATGTTCCCTTAGACTGTGGGTTTTCTCCGGAAGCGTTTCCTTGTACGATGTGAGGGTCTAAGGACAGAGGGTCTGAGGACAGAGGGTCTAAGGACAGAGGGTCTAAGGACAGAGGGTCTGAGGACAGAGGGTCTGAGGACAGAGGGTCTGAGGACAGAGGGTCTGAGGACAGAGGGTGTCGTATTGTCATACTGATATTCTGTACACACTGTGAAGACACTGAGACAAATGTAACATTTGTGATATTGGGCTATAAATAAACATTGATTGGTTGGCCCCGTGGCAGAGGCACATGTAGAGTTCATGTGCGGAGATTATAACGTTTACGAAAATATGTATTGTTTTATGTTTAGTTGACAAAATAGTCACTGATAGTCAAGCATACATCTGAAGACAAGAGTTGTGTCCGCCTTTGGCCACAAGGGGGAGTAAATATATATATTGTATAATATATATATTTTGCATAGATGTTGCAACTATACAGAGCTTTGGCAACACGATATGTAACTGAGGTCACGCTGATTGAGTTGAGCATACCTTTCAGCGAGCTGTCAGGAGGAAACAAAGGCCCGCCAACACATCGCTGCTGGGGACGGCTGAAGACGAGACACGATGTCTGCAATGTGCGTGTTGAAGAATGCCAAGTAAAGGAAGAAAGTAATAACTCGAGTCTTAAAACATTACTTTATTTCATTATTCCCCCATTTGAGAAACACTGAATCTCCTCCATCCACAGCAGGGAGCCTGGAGCAAGGACGGACACAACAAGGACACCACACCATTCTTTATCAATTACAGAGAGTAACTCAATCGTTGTCACAATCCTAATGTCACGTCTGTCTGGGTCTTATGACGCTGTTCTGTTCCCACCTGCGTCTTGCTGTCCTGTCGTTAGCGTCCCTGTGTGTCTGATTGTGTCCACCTGTTGCCCTTGTGTTTCTCTCGTCTCGTGATTACCCCTCCTGTCGGTCCAGTGTCTGTCCTCCCTCGCGCTTCTCGTTGGTCTCTCCCGTCTCCCTCCTTGTCGGTCACGGTCAGTTTCGTGTGTTTGTGCTTCCTGGGTTTTTCAGGCCTTGTTTTTGTGTTTTTTCAGCTTTTAAATAAAGATCGCTTTAGTTTATAACCTTTACCTTTCTGTAGTCTGCATTTGGGTCCGACCTTCTTCCACCAATCGGAATGAAGCGACCTACATGGACCCAGCACATCTTTATTTGGACTTGGTCTCCCTGGACTCTTCAGTGTCATTATGCTGAATGGAAGAGAACCTCGGCTGAAAGGGACAAATACCTCGTTCACACCAACGCAACTCCGGTTCTAGCTCCGTGAGCTTTCAGGTTCAGAACCGGTTCTTGGGTTTAGCTCCGGCTCTTTTCACACCGCCCAGTCCGACTGCTGCTGCGTCATTGCGTCATCGTTTGCGTCATGACGCAAACGATGACGCAATGACGCAGCCGTTTGCGTGCCTGCTTCATAAAGCCAACCCGCGCGGAAACCCCTCACAGCTGACACCGACAACAACAACAACAACAACAATGGCTGATGGTGCTCCAGCTTCCTCTGCACCTCTTCAGAAGACCAGGTTCCCAGCAGGGAGCTGGTCTCTTCAGTGGACCGCTGCTGCTTGTTACGTTTCTCCATCGTTGTTTACAAACTGGATAAAACGCGGACTTGTTGTTGTTGTTGTTGTTCAGGAGTTGATTGGGATCCCGTCTGGCGTTTGGAGCTCCACGGAGCCTCCAAAAGACCTCTAAAAGACGCAAGGTCAGGAAGCCAGCTCGTACTCAGGTACCGGTCCCAGCAGCCATGGTCTCTGCTCCGTACGGTCCCACGGCCCGGTTCGGCTCAGTGCGGTCCACACGGCCACGGTTCCGGCTCCAGTGCCGGTCCCAGCAGCCATGGTCCCAACTCCGGCTCCTCGTCACCTGTTGGCTCTCCAGCCGACGCCAGCTCCCCGTGTCCTGTCGGCGTACCGGCCATCTCAAGTCCCCTCTCGAGTCCCTTCTCAAGTCATCTTTCAAGTCTCCTCTCGAGTTCCCTGTAGTGGCTATTTGTCAACAACAATAACACTTCAAAAGGCCACTGAGGCACCAGGTTTAGTGGATCTTACGCAGATCATGAGTTGGTAATGAGTCCATTGTCCAGACAAGGCATCAACGTTGTCGTGGTATTCATTAGCTTCACCTTGCGGGAACAATACAGAACAACGTGTTAAATGTTTGCTCAGCCCTGGCACTGGTGTCAGCCATAGACCTGCCCGCTGCCCGCTCTGTGCCCACATTGAGCCGTCACCTTCCGAATAAAAGCATTTTAGCTGGAACACAACTTAGCTTAAATAATATGGCTGTAAATCAAATAATTCTACAAAACAAAAAATAACAAATAAATACATGAAATAACACAGCTATGCTTCAGTGACGTTAAAGATCATTAAACATGACTTAAATTGTTGGTATAACCTTAAGAAATGAATTGCACACTAATTCCACGCAGCGTGAGCACTGAGACATTTATGTGACGCTTTCCCGCTGTTGAAATGGACCAGCTGTGAGGTGGGGGCGGGGCTTTTATACGCGGGTAGTGAAAACACTTCCGCATAGTCTGCTCGCGTGTATCCTCCTTTTCGTCTCCTTCCTCCTTCACCGACTCCTCCGTCTGCATGACGTGTCTCGATCGATTTCCGGGTCAAGTCCCGGAGGAGGGGAAGAGAGGAGTCGAGGAGGGGTATTGGGATGAGGCTGGTGGCACAGTTCTCCCTGTGCGCACGTTCCCTGTTGTCTCAACGTGCTGACGTCACAATACGGAAGTAGACAGAAGGTAAACAGAAGCCAAGATGTCGGTTTCTAAGCCGAGACAAACGTTCCTGAACCCGGTGAGAGGCTCAGATATAATCATATATATAATATACCTTCGTTCAGAGTTAGGAGTTCCTACTGTCATGTTTAACCAGAGTACTTCACTAAAGTACTGAACTTAGTACACTTAGAGGTACTTACACTTTACTTTGACTAAAGTACTGAACTAAGTACACTTAGAGGTACTTACACTTTACTTTGACTAAAGTACTGAACAAAGTACACTTCGAGGTACTTATACTTTATTTTGACTGAAGTACTGAACGAAGTACACTTAGAGGTGCTTATACTTTACTTTCACTAGAGTACAAGACCTGAGTACTTATACTTTTACTAGAGTACAAGATCTGAGTACTTCTACTTTTACTAGAGTACAAGATCTGAGTACTTCTACTTTTACTAAAGTACAAGATCTGAGTACTTCTACTTTTACTAGAGTACAAGATCTGAGTACTTCTACTTTTACTAGAGTACAAGATCTGAGTACTTCTACTTTTACTAGAGTACAAGATCTGAGTACTTCTACTTTTACTAAAGTACAAGATCTGAGTACTTCTACTTTTACTAGAGTACAAGATCTGAGTACTTCTACTTTTACTAGAGTACAAGATCTGAGTACTTCTACTTTTTCTAGAGTACAAGATCTGAGTACTTCTACTTTTACTCAATCACAAGATCTGAGTACTTCTACTTTTACTAGAGTACAAGATCTGAGTACTTCTACTTTTACTAGAGTACAAGATCTGAGTACTTCTACTTTTACTAAAGTACAAGATCTGAGTACTTCTACTTTTACTAGAGTACAAGATCTGAGTACTTCTACTTTTACTAGAGTACAAGATCTGAGTACTTCTACTTTTCTAGAGTACAAGATCTGAGTACTTCTACTTTTACTAAAGTACAGGATCTGAGTACTTGTACATGTGCTTTATCTAAAGATATACCATTGAGAGCTCCTCTCAAGACTCTGTTCTCTGAGAGACTCAAATATCTCAGTTCAGAAGCACATGCGTGTTTAAGCTTTATTTGAACTCACACTGTTTTATTTTAGTTGATCTTAAAGATATGTTTCCTTGTCACCTTGTCTCCTCGTCTCCTCCAGGTGCTCCCCTTCTCAGGGACCATCCTGGGGGGCCTGCTCCCCGGAGAGATGCTCCTGATCCAGGGCTCCGTGCCCTCTGATGCTGACAGGTGTGTGTGTGTGTGTGTGTGCGCGCGTGCGTGCTCCGGAGCAGGTTAGCCGCACAGCATCAGTTGCCATGGAGATCTAGCCGCTCAGCATCAGTTGCCATGGAGATCTAGCCGCTCAGCATCAGTTGCCATGGAGATCTAGCCGCTAAAAGAGAACCAGCTTCGTAGGACCGGAGACCCCGAGTTACCCTGAAGTTAGCCGCTCAGAGAACATCCGGCTTCGTGGTGCAGCCTCAGTGGACCTGTGTTATGGTGTTGTATTTTGTCTCAGTTCCAGTGGACCTGACCTGTGTTATTGTGTTGTTGTTATTGTGTTGTTGTTGTGTCTCAGGTTCCAGGTGGACCTGACCTGTGGCAGCAGTGTGACGCCTCGCTCTGACGTGGCGTTCCACCTGAACCCTCGCTTCAGACGCTCTGCGTGCCTCGTCTGCAACGCTCTGCTGGATCAGGTCTGGGGTCGAGAGCAGATCCTCTACGAGAAACCCTTCGTCCCCGGAAACGACTTCGAGCTCGTCGTCCTCGTCCTCGCAGACAGGTTCAAGGTCAGGGACTTTTATTGGATATTTAATGATCAGATCAAACAGCTTTAAAGAGTTCCTCCCTCCTGTAGTCCTGCAGGTGTGAGTGCAGGTCAACGGTCTGCAGGGGCTCGAATCCCTGGACCCTCCAGAGTTTCTATTTTCCACTTTCAAGGTTTTTAAAATACTCCTACATGGAGTTATTGGTGATGGAAACAGGGGAATGTAATATAAGTACTTCTACCACACGTAGCTGATAATACTTCTTGACTGTTTATACTTCAAGTTCAGAATCAGGTTTATCACCGAGTCGGTTAACAGATGAGAGGAAGTGTCCTTGCTGCAAACATGTTGAACTCAAATACCTGTACTTTCTACTTCTCACATGTTGAACTCAAATACCTGTACTTTCTACTTCTCACATGTTGAACTCAAATACCTGTACTTTCTACTTCTCTACATGTTGAACTCAAATACCTGTACTTTCTACTTCTTACATGTTGAACTCAAATACCTGTACTTTCTACTTCTTACATGTTGAACTCAAATACCTGTACTTTCTACTTCTTACATGTTGAACTCAAATACCTGTACTTTCTACTTCTTACATGTTGAACTCAAATACCTGTACTTTCTACTTCTCACATGTTGAACTCAAATACCTGTACTTTCTACTTCTTACATGTTGAACTCAAATACCTGTACTTTCTACTTCTTACATGTTGAACTCAAATACCTGTACTTTCTACTTCTCTCATGTTGAACTCAAATACTGTACTTTCTACTTCTCTCATGTTGAACTCAAATACCTGTACTTTCTACTTCTTACATGTTGAACTCAAATACCTGTACTTTCTACTTCTCACATGTTGAACTCAAATACCTGTACTTTCTACTTCTTACATGTTGAACCCAAATACCTGTACTTTCTACTTCTTACATGTTGAACTCAAATACCTGTACTTTCTACTTCTCACATGTTGAACTCAAATACCTGTACTTTCTACTTCTTACATGTTGAACTCAAATACCTGTACTTTCTACTTCTCACATGTTGAACTCAAATACCTGTACTTTCTACTTCTCACATGTTGAACTCAAATACCTGTACTTTCTACTTCTCACATGTTGAACTCAAATACCTGTACTTTCTACTTCTCACATGTTGAACTCAAATACCTGTACTTTCTACTTCTCTACATGTTGAACTCAAATACCTGTACTTTCTACTTCTCACATGTTGAACTCAAATACCTGTACTTTCTACTTCTCACATGTTGAACTCAAATACCTGTACTTTCTACTTCTCACATGTTGAACTCAAATACCTGTACTTTCTACTTCTTACATGTTGAACTCAAATACCTGTACTTTCTACTTCTCACATGTTGAACTCAAATACCTGTACTTTCTACTTCTCACATGTTGAACCCAAATACCTGTACTTTCTACTTCTTACATGTTGAACTCAAATACCTGTACTTTCTACTTCTCACATGTTGAACTCAAATACCTGTACTTTCTACTTCTCACATGTTGAACTCAAATACCTGTACTTTCTACTTCTTACATGTTGAACTCAAATACCTGTACTTTCTACTTCTTACATGTTGAACTCAAATACCTGTACTTTCTACTTCTTACATGTTGAACTCAAATACCTGTACTTTCTACTTCTCACATGTTGAACTCAAATACCTGTACTTTCTACTTCTCACATGTTGAACTCAAATACCTGTACTTTCTACTTCTCTACATGTTGAACTCAAATACCTGTACTTTCTACTTCTCACATGTTGAACTCAAATACCTGTACTTTCTACTTCTTACATGTTGAACTCAAATACCTGTACTTTCTACTTCTTACATGTTGAACTCAAATACCTGTACTTTCTACTTCTCTCATGTTGAACTCAAATACCTGTACTTTCTACTTCTTACATGTTGAACACAAATACCTGTACTTTCTACTTCTCTCATGTTGAACTCAAATACCTGTACTTTCTACTTCTTACATGTTGAACTCAAATACCTGTACTTTCTACTTCTTACATGTTGAACTCAAATACCTGTACTTTCTACTTCTCACATGTTGAACTCAAATACCTGTACTTTCTACTTCTTACATGTTGAACTCAAATACCTGTACTTTCTACTTCTCACATGTTGAACTCAAATACCTGTACTTTCTACTTCTTACATGTTGAACACAAATACCTGTACTTTCTACTTCTTACATGTTGAACTCAAATACCTGTACTTTCTACTTCTCACATGTTGAACTCAAATACCTGTACTTTCTACTTCTTACATGTTGAACTCAAATACCTGTACTTTCTACTTCTCACATGTTGAACTCAAATACCTGTACTTTCTACTTCTCACATGTTGAACTCAAATACCTGTACTTTCTACTTCTTACATGTTGAACTCAAATACCTGTACTTTCTACTTCTCTCATGTTGAACTCAAATACCTGTACTTTCTACTTCTCACATGTTGAACTCAAATACCTGTACTTTCTACTTCTCACATGTTGAACTCAAATACCTGTACTTTCTACTTCTTACATGTTGAACTCAAATACCTGTACTTTCTACTTCTTACATGTTGAACTCAAATACCTGTACTTTCTACTTCTCACATGTTGAACTCAAATACCTGTACTTTCTACTTCTTACATGTTGAACTCAAATACCTGTACTTTCTACTTCTCACATGTTGAACTCAAATACCTGTACTTTCTACTTCTTACATGTTGAACTCAAATACCTGTACTTTCTACTTCTCACATGTTGAACTCAAATACCTGTACTTTCTACTTCTTACATGTTGAACTCAAATACCTGTACTTTCTACTTCTTACATGTTGAACTCAAATACCTGTACTTTCTACTTCTCACATGTTGAACTCAAATACCTGTACTTTCTACTTCTCACATGTTGAACTCAAATACCTGTACTTTCTACTTCTTACATGTTGAACTCAAATACCTGTACTTTCTACTTCTCACATGTTGAACTCAAATACCTGTACTTTCTACTTCTTACATGTTGAACTCAAATACCTGTACTTTCTACTTCTCACATGTTGAACTCAAATACCTGTACTTTCTACTTCTTACATGTTGAACTCAAATACCTGTACTTTCTACTTCTCACATGTTGAACCCAAATACCTGTACTTTCTACTTCTTACATGTTGAACCAAATACCTGTACTTTCTACTTCTTACATGTTGAACTCAAATACCTGTACTTTCTACTTCTCACATGTTGAACTCAAATACCTGTACTTTCTACTTCTCACATGTTGAACTCAAATACCTGTACTTTCTACTTCTTACATGTTGAACTCAAATACCTGTACTTTCTACTTCTTACATGTTGAACTCAAATACCTGTACTTTCTACTTCTCACATGTTGAACTCAAATACCTGTACTTTCTACTTCTCACATGTTGAACTCAAATACCTGTACTTTCTACTTCTTACATGTTGAACTCAAATACCTGTACTTTCTACTTCTTACATGTTGAACTCAAATACCTGTACTTTCTACTTCTCACATGTTGAACTCAAATACCTGTACTTTCTACTTCTCACATGTTGAACCCAAATACCTGTACTTTCTACTTCTTACATGTTGAACTCAAATACCTGTACTTTCTACTTCTCACATGTTGAACTCAAATACCTGTACTTTCTACTTCTCACATGTTGAACTCAAATACCTGTACTTTCTACTTCTTACATGTTGAACTCAAATACCTGTACTTTCTACTTCTCACATGTTGAACTCAAATACCTGTACTTTCTACTTCTTACATGTTGAACTCAAATACCTGTACTTTCTACTTCTCACATGTTGAACTCAAATACCTGTACTTTCTACTTCTTACATGTTGAACTCAAATACCTGTACTTTCTACTTCTTACATGTTGAACTCAAATACCTGTACTTTCTACTTCTCACATGTTGAACTCAAATACCTGTACTTTCTACTTCTCTCATGTTGAACTCAAATACCTGTACTTTCTACTTCTCACATGTTGAACTCAAATACCTGTACTTTCTACTTCTCACATGTTGAACTCAAATACCTGTACTTTCTACTTCTTACATGTTGAACTCAAATACCTGTACTTTCTACTTCTTACATGTTGAACTCAAATACCTGTACTTTCTACTTCTTACATGTTGAACTCAAATACCTGTACTTTCTACTTCTCACATGTTGAACTCAAATACCTGTACTTTCTACTTCTCACATGTTGAACTCAAATACCTGTACTTTCTACTTCTTACATGTTGAACTCAAATACCTGTACTTTCTACTTCTCACATGTTGAACTCAAATACCTGTACTTTCTACTTCTCTCATGTTGAACTCAAATACCTGTACTTTCTACTTCTCTCATGTTGAACTCAAATACCTGTACTTTCTACTTCTCACATGTTGAACTCAAATACCTGTACTTTCTACTTCTTACATGTTGAACTCAAATACCTGTACTTTCTACTTCTTACATGTTGAACTCAAATACCTGTACTTTCTACTTCTCACATGTTGAACTCAAATACCTGTACTTTCTACTTCTTACATGTTGAACTCAAATACCTGTACTTTCTACTTCTCACATGTTGAACTCAAATACCTGTACTTTCTACTTCTTACATGTTGAACTCAAATACCTGTACTTTCTACTTCTTACATGTTGAACTCAAATACCTGTACTTTCTACTTCTCACATGTTGAACTCAAATACCTGTACTTTCTACTTCTCACATGTTGAACTCAAATACCTGTACTTTCTACTTCTTACATGTTGAACTCAAATACCTGTACTTTCTACTTCTTACATGTTGAACTCAAATACCTGTACTTTCTACTTCTCACATGTTGAACTCAAATACCTGTACTTTCTACTTCTCACATGTTGAACTCAAATACCTGTACTTTCTACTTCTTACATGTTGAACTCAAATACCTGTACTTTCTACTTCTCACATGTTGAACTCAAATACCTGTACTTTCTACTTCTTACATGTTGAACTCAAATACCTGTACTTTCTACTTCTTACATGTTGAACTCAAATACCTGTACTTTCTACTTCTCACATGTTGAACTCAAATACCTGTACTTTCTACTTCTTACATGTTGAACTCAAATACCTGTACTTTCTACTTCTCACATGTTGAACCAAATACCTGTACTTTCTACTTCTCTCATGTTGAACTCAAATACCTGTACTTTCTACTTCTTACATGTTGAACCCAAATACCTGTACTTTCTACTTCTCTCATGTTGAACTCAAATACCTGTACTTTCTACTTCTCTCATGTTGAACTCAAATACCTGTACTTTCTACTTCTCACATGTTGAACCCAAATACCTGTACTTTCTACTTCTCTCATGTTGAACTCAAATACCTGTACTTTCTACTTCTCACATGTTGAACTCAAATACCTGTACTTTCTACTTCTTACATGTTGAACTCAAATACCTGTACTTTCTACTTCTCTCATGTTGAACTCAAATACCTGTACTTTCTACTTCTCACATGTTGAACTCAAATACCTGTACTTTCTACTTCTCTCATGTTGAACTCAAATACCTGTACTTTCTACTTCTCTCATGTTGAACTCAAATACCTGTACTTTCTACTTCTTACATGTTGAACCCAAATACCTGTACTTTCTACTTCTCTCATGTTGAACTCAAATACCTGTACTTTCTACTTCTCTCATGTTGAACTCAAATACCTGTACTTTCTACTTCTCACATGTTGAACTCAAATACCTGTACTTTCTACTTCTTACATGTTGAACTCAAATACCTGTACTTTCTACTTCTCTCATGTTGAACTCAAATACCTGTACTTTCTACTTCTTACATGTTGAACTCAAATACCTGTACTTTCTACTTCTCACATGTTGAACTCAAATACCTGTACTTTCTACTTCTCACATGTTGAACTCAAATACCTGTACTTTCTACTTCTTACATGTTGAACTCAAATACCTGTACTTTCTACTTCTCTCATGTTGAACTCAAATACCTGTACTTTCTACTTCTCTCATGTTGAACTCAAATACCTGTACTTTCTACTTCTCACATGTTGAACTCAAATACCTGTACTTTCTACTTCTTACATGTTGAACTCAAATACCTGTACTTTCTACTTCTCACATGTTGAACTCAAATACCTGTACTTTCTACTTCTCTCATGTTGAACTCAAATACCTGTACTTTCTACTTCTCTCATGTTGAACTCAAATACTTGTACTTTCTACTTCTTACATGTTGAACTCAAATACCTGTACTTTCTACTTCTCTCATGTTGAACTCAAATACCTGTACTTTCTACTTCTCTCATGTTGAACTCAAATACCTGTACTTTCTACTTCTCACATGTTGAACTCAAATACCTGTACTTTCTACTTCTTACATGTTGAACTCAAATACCTGTACTTTCTACTTCTCTCATGTTGAACTCAAATACCTGTACTTTCTACTTCTTACATGTTGAACTCAAATACCTGTACTTTCTACTTCTCACATGTTGAACTCAAATACCTGTACTTTCTACTTCTCTCATGTTGAACTCAAATACCTGTACTTTCTACTTCTTACATGTTGAACTCAAATACCTGTACTTTCTACTTCTCTCATGTTGAACTCAAATACCTGTACTTTCTACTTCTCACATGTTGAACTCAAATACCTGTACTTTATACTTCTTACATGTTGAACTCAAATACCTGTACTTTCTACTTCTCTCATGTTGAACTCAAATACCTGTACTTTCTACTTCTTACATGTTGAACTCAAATACCTGTACTTTCTACTTCTCACATGTTGAACTCAAATACCTGTACTTTCTACTTCTCTCATGTTGATCACAAATACCTGTACTTTCTACTTCTCTCATGTTGAACTCAAATACCTGTACTTTCTACAGGTTGCAGTAAACGGAGGTCACGTTCTGGACTTCCTCCACCGGGTGGCGCTGCATCGCGTCGACACCGTCTACATCTCAGGGACGGTCAGAGTTCAGGCTGTGGGCGTCCTGCAGAGCGCCGTGAGTCCACACTGCTCTCTCACTGTCGCTACTAAGGCAAGCTTCTGAGTCTCTGAGTCTCTGAGTCTCTGAGACTCTGAGACTCAGAGCTTCAGAGACTCTTCGGAGACATATTAACGTTTAAAATAGAACCGTTTCGTTTTTTGGTTTTTCAAACGTTATTCAGTTTTTAAACCAAAACGGGAAAACAGATAAATCAACGGGGTGTGTGTGTGTGTGTGTGTGTGTGTGTGTGTGTGTGTGTGTGTTTTCAGAGTGAAGTTCCTGCTCCGCTGACCAATCAGGAGCCGGCAGACAGGAAGCATGACACGGTGAGGCTCAGTTCAGGAATTCAAACCAAACCTAAAGTGTGGAAAGACGTGCAGTTTCCTGCATGGACTCAGACGTGTTTACCAGAAGCTGAACTCCAGATAGATATCTCTTCTAGAAACACGGCTCTATGTCATGAACTGGTCTCTTCTAGAAACACGGCTCTATGTAATGAACTGGTCTCTTCTAGAAACACGGCTCTATGTCATGAACTGGTCTCTTCTAGAAACACGGCTCTATGTCATGAACTGGTCTCTTCTAGAAACACGGCTCTATGTCATGAACTGGTCTCTTCTAGAAACACGGCTCTATGTCATGAACTGGTCTCTTCTAGAAACACGGCTCTATGTCATGAACTGGTCTCTTCTAGAAACACGGCTCTATGTCATGAACTGGTCTCTTCTAGAAACACGGCTCTATGTCATGAACTGGTCTCTTCTAGAAACACGGCTCTATGTCATGAACTGGTCTCTTCTAGAAACACGGCTCTATGTCATGAACTGGTCTCTTCTAGAAACACGGCTCTATGTCATGAACTGGTCTCTTCTAGAAACACGGCTCTATGTCATGAACTGATCTCTTCTAGAAACACGGCTCTATGTCATGAACTGGTCTCTTCTAGAAACACGGCTCTATGTCATGAACTGATCTCTTCTAGAAACACGGCTCTATGTCATGAACTGATCTTAACACATTCAGGTCTGAAGTTCCTCACAGACTCCATGTGTCTCAATGTGACTATTAATCACCTTTTCTCTCATTCAAGGCAATTCTCTCCTCTTCAGGCGACTTGGTGAGTTCAACAACAACAACAACAACAACAACAACAACAACAACAACAACATGCACACGGGTCATCCCATAATAATACAGACATTACAGTCTTTATCTTATTCTTTGGATATCTTTGCATGTTTGCACACTTTAAAGGTCCTGCTTCTCCGCTTCTGACCCGTCCCCTGGTGTTCTGTAGCTTCTGACCCGTCCCCTGGTGTTCTGTAGCTTCTGACCCGTCCCCTGGTGTTCTGTAGCTTCTGACCCGTCCCCTGGTGTTCTGTAGCTTCTGACCCGTCCCCTGGTGTTCTGTAGCTTCTGACCCGTCCCCTGGTGTTCTGAAGCTTCTGACCCGTCCCCTTGTGTTCTGTAGCTTCTGACCCGTCCCCTGGTGTTCTGTAGCTTCTGACCCGTCCCCTTGTGTTCTGTAGCTTCTGACCCGTCCCCTGGTGTTCTGTAGCTTCTGACCCGTCCCCTTGTGTTCTGTAGCTTCTGACCCGTCCCCTGGTGTTCTGTAGCTTCTGACCCGTCCCCTGGTGTTCTGTAGCTTCTGACCCGTCCCCTTGTGTTCTGTAGCTTCTGACCCGTCCCCTGGTGTTCTGTAGCTTCTGACCCGTCCCCTGGTGTTCTGTAGCTTCTGACCCGTCCCCTGGTGTTCTGTAGCTTCTGACCCGTCCCCTTGTGTTCTGTAGCTTCTGACCCGTCCCCTGGTGTTCTGTAGCTTCTGACCCGTCCCCTGGTGTTCTGTAGCTTCTGACCCGTCCCCTGGTGTTCTGTAGCTTCTGACCCGTCCCCTGGTGTTCTGTAGCTTCTGACCCGTCCCCTGGTGTTCTGTAGCTTCTGACCCGTCCCCTGGTGTTCTGTAGCTTCTGACCCGTCCCCTGGTGTTCTGTAGCTTCTGACCCGTCCCCTGGTGTTCTGTAGCTTCTGACCCGTCCCCTGGTGTTCTGTAGCTTCTGACCCGTCCCCTTGTGTTCTGTAGCTTCTGACCCGTCCCCTGGTGTTCTGTAGCTTCTGACCCGTCCCCTTGTGTTCTGTAGCTTCTGACCCGTCCCCTGGTGTTCTGTAGCTTCTGACCCGTCCCCTGGTGTTCTGTAGCTTCTGACCCGTCCCCTGGTGTTCTGTAGCTTCTGACCCGTCCCCTTGTGTTCTGTAGCTTCTGACCCGTCCCCTGGTGTTCTGTAGCTTCTGACCCGTCCCCTGGTGTTCTGTAGCTTCTGACCCGTCCCCTGGTGTTCTGTAGCTTCTGACCCGTCCCCTGGTGTTCTGTAGCTTCTGACCCGTCCCCTGGTGTTCTGTAGCTTCTGACCCGTCCCCTGGTGTTCTGTAGCTTCTGACCCGTCCCCTGGTGTTCTGTAGCTTCTGACCCGTCCCCTTGTGTTCTGTAGCTTCTGACCCGTCCCCTTGTGTTCTGTAGCTTCTGACCCGTCCCCTGGTGTTCTGTAGCTTCTGACCCGTCCCCTGGTGTTCTGTAGCTTCTGACCCGTCCCCTGGTGTTCTGTAGCTTCTGACCCGTCCCCTGGTGTTCTGTAGCTTCTGACCCGTCCCCTGGTGTTCTGTAGCTTCTGACCCGTCCCCTGGTGTTCTGTAGCTTCTGACCCGTCCCCTGGTGTTCTGAAGCTTCTGACCCGTCCCCTTGTGTTCTGTAGCTTCTGACCCGTCCCCTGGTGTTCTGTAGCTTCTGACCCGTCCCCTGGTGTTCTGTAGCTTCTGACCCGTCCCCTGGTGTTCTGTAGCTTCTGACCCGTCCCCTGGTGTTCTGTAGCTTCTGACCCGTCCCCTGGTGTTCTGTAGCTTCTGACCCGTCCCCTTGTGTTCTGTAGCTTCTGACCCGTCCCCTGGTGTTCTGAGCTTCTGACCCGTCCCCTTGTGTTCTGTAGCTTCTGACCCGTCCCCTTGTGTTCTGTAGCTTCTGACCCGTCCCCTTGTGTTCTGTGGCTTCTGACCCGTCCCCTGGTGTTCTGTGGCTTCTGACCCGTCCCCTGGTGTTCTGTGGCTTCTGACCCGTCCCCTGGTGTTCTGTGGCTTCTGACCCGTCCCCTTGTGTTCTGTGGCTTCTGACCCGTCCCCTGGTGTTCTGTAGCTTCTGACCCGTCCCCTTGTGTTCTGTAGCTTCTGACCCGTCCCCTGGTGTTCTGTAGCTTCTGACCCGTCCCCTGGTGTTCTGTAGCTTCTGACCCGTCCCCTGGTGTTCTGTAGCTTCTGACCCGTCCCCTGGTGTTCTGTGGCTTCTGACCCGTCCCCTGGTGTTCTGTAGCTTCTGACCCGTCCCCTTGTGTTCTGTAGCTTCTGACCCGTCCCCTGGTGTTCTGTAGCTTCTGACCCGTCCCCTGGTGTTCTGTAGCTTCTGACCCGTCCCCTGGTGTTCTGTAGCTTCTGACCCGTCCCCTGGTGGAGCTAGTGGAGCCTCGTAGATGGGGGGGGGTGCGGGAGCTAGTGGAGTCTCGTAGATGGGGGGGGGGTGCGGGAGCTAGTGGAGTCTCGTAGATGTGCGGGAGCTAGTGGAGCCTCGTAGATGTGGGGGGGTGCGGGAGCTAGTGGAGCCTCGTAGATGGGGGGGGGTGCGGGAGCTAGTGGAGTCTCGTAGATGGGGGGGGGGTGCGGGAGCTAGTGGAGCCTCGTAGATGGGGGGGTGCGGGAGCGGGAGCTAGTGGAGCCTCGTAGATGGGGGGGGTGCGGGAGCTAGTGGAGCCTCGTAGATGGGGGGGGTGCGGGAGCTAGTGGAGCCTCGTAGATGGGGGGGTGTGGGAGCTAGTGGAGCCTCGTAGATGGGGGGGGGTGCGGGAGCTAGTGGAGCCTCGTAGATGGGGGGGGGCGCGGGAGCCAGTGGAGCCTCGTAGATGGGGGGGGTGCGGCAGCTAGTGGAGCCTCGTAGATGGGGGGGGGTGCGGCAGCTAGTGGAACCTCGTAGATGGGGGGGGTGCGGGAGCTAGTGGAGCCTCTTGGATGGGGGGGGGTGCGGGAGCTAGTGGAGCCTCGTAGATGGGGGGGGGGTGCGGGAGCTAGCGGAGCCTCGTAGATGGGGGGGGGTGCGGGAGCTAGCGGAGCCTCGTAGATGGGGGGGGGTGCGGGAGCTAGTGGAGCCTCGTAGATGGGGGGGGGGTGCGGGAGCTAGTGGAGCCTCGTAGATGGGGGGGGGGTGCGGGAGCTAGCGGAGCCTCGTAGATGGGGGGGGGGTGCGGGAGCTAGCGGAGCCTCGTAGATGGGGGGGGGGTGCGGGAGCTAGTGGAGCCTCGTAGATGGGGGGGGGGTGCGGGAGCTAGTGGAGCCTCGTAGATGGGGGCACCCTCAGCACCCCCCCTTCCCGTGTCCATGGTGCTCAGGCTGAGTTTCGCCGTGTCTCGCAGACCCCACGCAGCAATCAGGAAGCGACCCCAGCTCACACTGTCCGCTCCTCACCGCAGCGAGCCCCCCAACACGGCCCCCAGACCCCACTGGGAGAAGCTCCGGAAGTTTTATTTAATAATCATGATTTAGAGATGAGAAGTTTTCCCTGAAACGATAAAAGATGTTTTGTTTTCAGATGATTCCCTTCAGAGGAGAGCTGCTGAGCGGACTGAAGAGCGGACGCTGCGTCACCATCAGAGGAGAGACTCTGCAGAACGCTCAGAGGTCAGGAGAGGACTCTTTAAAGTAGAGACACCACATACTGATATACACCTGAACATCAGCAGGAGAGGACTCTTTAAAGTAGAGACACTACATACTGATATACACCTGAACATCAGCAGGAGAGGACTCTTTAAAGTAGAGACACTACATACTGATATACACCTGAACATCAGCAGGAGAGGACTCTTTAAAGTAGAGACACTACACACTGATATACACCTGAACATCAGCAGGAGAGGACTCTTTAAAGTAGAGACGCTACATACTGATATACACCTGAACATCAGCAGGAGAGGACTCTTTAAAGTAGAGACCCTACACACTGATATACACCTGAACATCAGCAGGAGAGGACTCTTTAAAGTAGAGACACTACATACTGATATACACCTGAACATCAGCAGGAGAGGACTCTTTAAAGTAGAGACACTACATACTGATATACACCTGAACATCAGCAGGAGAGGACTCTTTAAAGTAGAGACACTACATACTGATATACACCTGAACATCAGCAGGAGAGGACTCTTTAAAGTAGAGACACTACACACTGATATACACCTGAACATCAGCAGGAGAGGACTCTTTAAAGTAGAGACACTACATACTGATATACACCTGAACATCAGCAGGAGAGGACTCTTTAAAGTAGAGACACTACATACTGATATACACCTGAACATCAGCAGGAGAGGACTCTTTAAAGTAGAGACACTACATACTGATATACACCTGAACATCATCAGGAGAGGACTCTTTAAAGTAGAGACACTACATGCTGATATACACCTGAACATCAGCAGGAGAGGACTCTTTAAAGTAGAGACACTACATACTGATATACACCTGAACATCAGCAGGAGAGAACTCTTTAAAGTAGAGACACTACATACTGATATACACCTGCACATCAGCAGGAGAGGACTCTTTAAAGTAGAGACACTACACACTGATATACACCTGCACATCAGCAGGAGAGGACTCTTTAAAGTAGAGACACTACACACTGATATACACCTGAACATCAGCAGGAGAGGACTCTTTAAAGTAGAGACACTACATACTGATATACACCTGGACATCAGCAGGAGAGGACTCTTTAAAGTAGAGACACTACATACTGATATACACCTGCACATCAGCAGGAGAGGACTCTTTAAAGTAGAGACCCTACACACTGATATACACCTGCACATCAGCAGGAGAGGACTCTTTAAAGTAGAGACACTACATACTGATATACACCTGGACATCAGCAGGAGAGGACTCTTTAAAGTAGAGACACTACATACTGATATACACCTGAACATCAGCAGGAGAGAACTCTTTAAAGTAGAGACACTACATACTGATATACACCTGAACATCAGCAGGAGAGGACTCTTTAAAGTAGAGACCCTACACACTGATATACACCTGAACATCAGCAGGAGAGGACTCTTTAAAGTAGAGACACTACATACTGATATACACCTGAACATCAGAGGAGAGGACTCTTTAAAGTAGAGACACTACATACTGATATACACCTGAACATCAGCAGGAGAGGACTCTTTAAACTAGAGACACTACATACTGATATACACCTGGACATCAGCAGGAGAGGACTCTTTAAAGTAGAGACACTACATACTGATATACACCTGAACATCAGCAGGAGAGAACTCTTTAAAGTAGAGACACTACATACTGATATACACCTGAACATCAGCAGGAGAGGACTCTTTAAAGTAGAGACCCTACACACTGATATACACCTGAACATCAGCAGGAGAGGACTCTTTAAAGTAGAGACACTACATACTGATATACACCTGAACATCAGCAGGAGAGGACTCTTTAAAGTAGAGACACTACATACTGATATACACCTGAACATCAGCAGGAGAGGACTCTTTAAAGTAGAGACCCTACACACTGATATACACCTGAACATCAGCAGGAGAGGACTCTTTAAAGTAGAGACACTACATACTGATATACACCTGAACATCAGCAGGAGAGGACTCTTTAAAGTAGAGACACTACATACTGATATACACCTGAACATCAGCAGGAGAGGACTCTTTAAAGTAGAGACCCTACACACTGATATACACCTGAACATCAGCAGGAGAGGACTCTTTAAAGTAGAGACACTACATACTGATATACACCTGAACATCAGCAGGAGAGGACTCTTTAAAGTAGAGACCCTACACACTGATATACACCTGAACATCAGCAGGAGAGGACTCTTTAAAGTAGAGACACTACATACTGATATACACCTGAACATCAGCAGGAGAGGACTCTTTAAAGTAGAGACACTACATACTGATATACACCTGAACATCAGCAGGAGAGGACTCTTTAAAGTAGAGACCCTACACACTGATATACACCTGAACATCAGCAGGAGAGGACTCTTTAAAGTAGAGACACTACATACTGATATACACCTGAACATCAGCAGGAGAGGACTCTTTAAAGTAGAGACACTACATACTGATATACACCTGAACATCAGCAGGAGAGGACTCTTTAAAGTAGATACACTACATACTGATATACACCTGGACATCAGCAGGAGAGGACTCTTTAAAGTAGAGACACTACATACTGATATACACCTGAACATCAGCAGGAGAGGACTCTTTAAAGTAGAGACACTACATACTGATATACACCTGAACATCAGCAGGAGAGGACTCTTTAAAGTAGAGACCCTACACACTGATATACACCTGAACATCAGCAGGAGAGGACTCTTTAAAGTAGATACACTACACACTGATATACACCTGAACATCAGCAGGAGAGGACTCTTTAAAGTAGAGACACTACATACTGATATACACCTGAACATCAGCAGGAGAGGACTCTTTAAAGTAGAGACACTACATACTGATATACACCTGAACATCAGCAGGAGAGGACTCTTTAAAGTAGAGACCCTACACACTGATATACACCTGAACATCAGCAGGAGAGGACTCTTTAAAGTAGAGACACTACATACTGATATACACCTGAACATCAGCAGGAGAGGACTCTTTAAAGTAGAGACCCTACACACTGATATACACCTGAACATCAGCAGGAGAGGACTCTTTAAAGTAGAGACACTACACACTGATATACACCTGAACATCAGCAGGAGAGGACTCTTTAAAGTAGAGACACTACATACTGATATACACCTGAACATCAGCAGGAGAGGACTCTTTAAAGTAGAGACCCTACACACTGATATACACCTGAACATCAGCAGGAGAGGACTCTTTAAAGTAGAGACACTACATACTGATATACACCTGAACATCAGCAGGAGAGGACTCTTTAAAGTAGAGACACTACATACTGATATACACCTGAACATCAGCAGGAGAGGACTCTTTAAAGTAGATACACTACATACTGATATACACCTGGACATCAGCAGGAGAGGACTCTTTAAAGTAGAGACACTACATACTGATATACACCTGAACATCAGCAGGAGAGGACTCTTTAAAGTAGAGACACTACATACTGATATACACCTGAACATCAGCAGGAGAGGACTCTTTAAAGTAGAGACCCTACACACTGATATACACCTGAACATCAGCAGGAGAGGACTCTTTAAAGTAGATACACTACACACTGATATACACCTGAACATCAGCAGGAGAGGACTCTTTAAAGTAGAGACACTACATACTGATATACACTAGGGCTGTGCATCTTCACTGGTCTCACGATTCGATTCGATTACGATTATCCTGTCAACGATTCGGTTCGGTTCGATACCCCGGTGCATCCCGATTCATACCAATGCGTTGCATCCTCAATGTTCTATATTACTGCACATGGCTTATTTTTCATCAATGCATACATGCAGTAAATACATATGAACTCTCTTTTTATTATTTAGAAAGTGCTTCAGAAATCAAAAACATAAATGTCTTGACATTAATTTATAAACCAAAATAAATGAATTGTATAGGTCTAGCCTCCGTGTGTGAAGTTGTTCCATCCTCAGAAACAAAAAGCTAACCCTTCTGCAGTCGAGCTGCAGCTTCTAGCCACGGCCTTCTAAGGAAGGACACTGAAGGTCCTGAATGAGCATCACACACCTTGAGTCTGAACACAGCAGACAACAGGAGTATTTACAACAGCATATACAAACTAACATAGTGCATGTACGTGCACACTCACATTCTCTGTCTCACTGTTGCATAAATCACATGAATGTATGAGGCTAAGTTAGCTTCATTATATCTCAGTGATTAAGTGAATAACAAAGTTTCTATCGGGTCACTGTCAGCCTGTCACTCATTATTTCCAGGGAGGGGGCGGGGCTTGGAGGAACGGGGCGGGGCTTGGAGGAACGGGGCGGGGCTTGGAGGAACGGGGCGGGGCTTGGAAGAACGGAGAGGAGACGGTGATCGCGGAAGCTTTTTTCCTCCTGCCTTCACAAACTTCACACACGTATATATCGTCTGAAAGTTGCTAGAGGACATTCACACTCTGAATCCAAGACTTCACTAAATCCACCAAAAACCTGACGTGATTGTAACGCGATTATTTTTGAAAAACATAAATCTGTCTGTGTCTCTGAGCGGCAGCGACACGGAGTGATTCAGAGCGGGTCGTTCTGCTGCTGGTTCTGGACTGGTGTTCTGGTGTTGGTGGATAAAGCAGACTGCTCCGTGTTGCTGTGCCGCCGTCACGTCTGCTCTCTGCGTCACCGACCGGTTTGATATTAAAGTGAAAAAACGTTGCCGCGGCCGGAAAATCAGGAAGCAACGTTACTACTCTATAACCGATTATCTTCCGTCACTGCATCGAGACCGAATCGTCCACGTCCGCATCGCAATGCATCGTAAAAACGATTATTTTCAACACCCCTAATATACACCTGAACATCAGAGGAGAGGACTCTTTAAAGTAGAGACACTACATACTGATATACACCTGAACATCAGCAGGAGAGGACTCTTTAAAGTAGAGACACTACATACTGATATACACCTGAACATCAGCAGGAGAGGACTCTTTAAAGTAGAGACACTACACTCTGATATACACCTGAACATCAGCAGGAGAGGACTCTTTAAAGTAGAGACACTACATACTGATATACACCTGAACATCAGCAGGAGAGGACTCTTTAAAGTAGAGACACTACATACTGATATACACCTGAACATCAGCAGGAGAGGACTCTTTAAAGTAGAGACACTACATACTGATATACACCTGAACATCAGCAGGAGAGGACTCTTTAAAGTAGAGACACTACATACTGATATACACCTGAACATCAGCAGGAGAGGACTCTTTAAAGTAGAGACACTACATACTGATATACACCTGAACATCAGCAGGAGAGGACTCTTTAAAGTAGAGACACTACATACTGATATACACCTGAACATCAGAGGAGAGGACTCTTTAAAGTAGAGACACTACATACTGATATACACCTGAACATCAGCAGGAGAGGACTCTTTAAAGTAGAGACACTACATACTGATATACACCTGAACATCAGCAGGAGAGGACTCTTTAAAGTAGAGACACTACATACTGATATACACCTGAACATCGTGTGTGTGTGTGTGTGTGTGTGTGTGTGTGTGTGTGTGTGTGTGTGTGTGTGTGTGTGTGTGTGTGTGTGTGTGTGTGTGTGTGTGTGTGTGTGTGTGTGTGTGTGTGTGTGTTGTGTGTGTGTGTGTGTGTGTGTGTGTGTGTGTGTGTGTGTGTGTGTGTGTGTGTGTGTGTGTGTGTGTGTGTGTGTGTGTGTGTGTGTGTGTGTGTGTGTGTGTAGCTTCGCGGTGAACCTGAGAGTCTCCCCTGGAGGGAACATTGCTCTTCATCTGAACCCCCGGCTGAAGAAGGGAGTCTTCATCAGGAACTCCTTCCTGTCTGAGTGCTGGGGCTCCGAGGAGAGGCAGCTGATTGGCTGCTTCCCCTTCAGCGCAGGCCAATACTTCGAGGTGAGAACACACAGTGGATCAGATGGGAGTACACTCGCACTGCACTGAGAGTATTACGTGTTTGAACACACTCTTCGATGCAGATGATCGTGCGGGCCGAGCAGCGGGGCTTCAGGGTGGCCGTGAACGGGCAGCACCAGCTGGACTTCCCTCACCGGGTCCAGAACCTGAGCCAGGTGTCCCAGCTGGAGGTCCTGGGAGACGTGAGGCTGCTGAGCCTCAGCATCTCTGATCAATGACCTCGCAATCAGTCAATCGACCAATCGACCAATCAGTAACACGTGTCATTCTTCTGAGGAACCAAGTCAATGCACAAATACTCCAAGTATGTCTTTAATTCTTCTTCCTGTTTTTGCACTTTAAATAAACTCACCGTGTGAACCATTCAGAGCCTCCTGTTGATTTCTACGTGCTCCACTCTGACTTTAAAGAGTCCCCATCATGCAAAGTCCTCTTCTCCATGTCTCTTCCACATCAACATGTGTCAGTGATGAGGGAAGCAGCAAGTGATGAAGGAAGCGGCAAGTGATGAAGGAAGCGGCAAGTGATGAGGGAAGCAGCAAGTGATGAGGGAAGCAGCAAGTGATGAGGGAAGCAGCAAGTGAGGAGGGAAGCAGCAAGTGATGAGGGAAGCAGCAAGTGAGGAGGGATTATTATTTCCTCCTTCCATCCCTGTTTTCTGTTTAATCTGATTACTAACAACTTCTAATAATTTGACATAGTTTATGATTTAATTGGAAAATGAAGTGTTTTTAAATAATAAACCCGTTTCTGATTCGGATTCTTTGATTTTTGTTGACATCTGGGTGTTGAGAGATGTATCCATATCTCTTGACGTTGCTCTCAAAGTGCACAAGATTGATGCTTTTAACTTCAATATTTAAACAAAATCTTCCTGGGGGACCCTAGAGGGGGGGGGTTCCCCCAATAGCACTCTATCTCTGCTTATGTAACTCCGGTGTAGTGTCCCCTCGGCAACAGATCACTCAGAGCTGATTACTTTCCTGCATTTCAATGGACAGCATATGAAAGGACACGTGAGCTGCATTGCTTAAGAGGTCCTCTCATGCTATCTCTTTTACTAAATAAGTGTCCAGTCAACAACAAAACATCAGTGATCGTAGAGTGGAAGTATATTTTTCACAAGCAATGTGAAACATGAAACTTCTACTAGCTGCGTTGATCTCCTGGAGTGTCTCGACTCTTTCTTCTCCACATCTCTTGTCCACCATCAGAGAATGCAAACATTTCAGAAACAGCTAGAGGCTATGAGAATCTCCCACAATGCATTGCTGTAACAAACAGGGTTCCTGCAGGTTTC
The DNA here is from genome assembly GCA_036324585.1 of Champsocephalus esox. Taxonomy (NCBI): domain Eukaryota; kingdom Metazoa; phylum Chordata; class Actinopteri; order Perciformes; family Channichthyidae; genus Champsocephalus; species Champsocephalus esox. The sequence goes on from CM070490.1 coordinate 1,687,642, forward strand.
GCCAACTCAAATGTAACTTTTTAAGACCACTTTGAATAGAATTCAGGACCTATTTCACGGCAAGAAATATGAAGGAAAATTGCTACGAAAGAAGAAATACGTCCCATAAGTACTTACAAAGTAAATGTATTCATGTTCAACATAAGAACGATGACTGAACATAACAGCATAGCAGCACAGAACTGTGTTCGCCAAAAAAGTGTGTGTGTGTGTGTTAGGGCTGTGCAATTAATCGTAGTTTAATCGCAATTACGATTTCGGCCTGCCACAATTACAAAAACGACATCGAAAAAAACTATGATCTAGCTTTGAGGTTTGATATTTGATCTCATTACCTTTAGTCTAATTTATTTAGTTATATTTATATATGTTTAGTAGCTTGTGGAAGTGCGCTCCAAAATATGTGTTGATGTTGTTTATTGGTATTTATTATGTATTTAAATATATCACTGTGAACAGCATTCCCACCATCTGTTCTCTACGCACGGAAAGCTGATTATTATTCCAACGGGATTTTGGCCCTCTTCTCCTCCCGCATTGAACATCGCAGAAACTCCGTTCAAACATCAACACGTTCGGCTCGGTCGGGAATCCATGGCTATTACTTTTCTCATTCATAACTTTCATAATTCCAGAGATACATCCCATAATGCATCACATCTTTAACATTGAAGTCAATGGAGGAAATCTTCAACTTCAACAAATCTTCATGCGACTTCAACTGCTAACTGTTCATTCATACTTTCACTCAGAAACCTCATTCCAACTTTAAAATGTTACAAATCTTTCTGACATTATTCGTGAGAAACAACTTTTAAATCTGATTCTTACTTTTAGAGATATTAAACATTGTTCAGACCTTGTTTTGGAGGTTTCCTTCAGATTGTAACATTAACCAGAGTGCGTGATGTCACAGCTAGAGGGTAGAACATCTTGAGATTTTCCTTCATATATTTTTTTTAAACTGCCATAATTCCCAAACTCTACATTCCTGAGACAGAATTCATCATGACAAACGTAGGAAAACATCTCGTAGCTTGGAAAATGACAAATAATTCAACTAAATGCCTCTTGAGGGCACGAAGTGACAACAGCGTTCAACATGCCTCCATTGAAGCCCATTGTAATGTCAGGCAGATATTTCCTCACGGCAGCAGCCGCACACCTTTAGTTAAACTGCCAAAAAGGCCACATTATTAACCCGAATCTACACATAAATTACACTTCAGATACTCAACTTCCTTGACATGCTTCACGTTTTGAAATTTCACAGATATCTGTTACGGTTCTTCCACAAAACGTTCACATGTAAGAGGTTTATCTCTCACTCAGAACCATGGAGACCTGTGATCTCTGGACGCCTCGTTAGCTCAACTGTGAACACCTGTGCGAGGGAACACGATGACAGCAGAGTCCAGGTAGAGGTGTGCCAACAGTCCAGCCGGGAAGACATCCACGGGACAGTTGGGAGAGTTCTTCAAATGCCGTTGCCATGGCAACACAATGCTCGCCTTGAGACACGGTTTTCTCATAGCTTCAGTGAAAATGCTCCAAACAGCCCAGAACTTCACAGGTTTGGTAACGATGCAGCCGTCAACGCATCTAAGCGTATTATGAGGTGTCATCAAATGCCGTTGCCATGGCGACAGATCATTCGCCATCAACTTAGTTCAGAAGTTTGCGGTTCAAATATTCTGCTTTTCCAAGCCGTTTTCCTTTCTCTTCTCGTCTCACATTCAAGCCCCGCGTTCACGCATCTTTCCAATCTACTCTTCACTTTCTTCTCACACCACAGTTCAGCGTCAGCTTTTCAGCATGAAGCATTCCCACTAGCAGTTCCCAGTTTCATTTAGTATTGGTTCTTCCGTTGAATTATACGCTCAGGGTAATCAACAGGTACAAAGACGTTCAAATTATTTGTTTTAAAGTTCAATAAATGGATGTTTTCAAAGTCAATGAACAATCGCATTTAATAATCGTGATTATGATGTGTGTCATAATCGAGCAGCCCTCGTGTGTGTGTGTGTGTGTGTGTGAGAGAGAGAGTAACAAGAGCTATATTCAGAGCTATGCTGCCGTGGCTACAATCTTTCATCGTTGCCGTTGTATGATTGGTGTTTAGCGTCTACAGCCCCTCCGCTTTTAGGGTTGACGTAGACCCAAACTTCGCCCGGAGGTGCCCCGGTGTTGTTGCAGGAGCTGCTGCATTAGCTAGCGCTCCACTAGTTAACGCTGCATTAGCTAAGGCTGCACTAGCTAACGCTGCATTAGCTAAGGCTGCACTAGCTAACGCTGCATTAGCCAATGCAGCGTTAGCTAGCGCTCCACTAGCTAACGCTGCATTAGCTAAGGCTGCACTAGCTAGTGTTAGAAATTAAAATCAATGTTTTATGGCATAATGTACCCTTAAACATACCGTCAGTTTAAATGCTATTTTATTCTGGAAAAAACCGGAAGTTCTCAATACCAAGCTTTTATTCTGAAAATCCGTCACGACGACATCCGGGACTACCGCCCATTAGTATCATTAAAGTGGCTATTGACGCCGTTAACATGTGTTACATATAAAGTTATGAAAGAGATAAGGAGGAGAAAAGGCATGTGGAAGTAAGCAATGAATGTAAAATGTGGAAATCCTCTGTTTAACGCGATATCGGACACAGGAGAACGAGGGGGGAAGTCCCCTACGTCACTACAGCTCCCAGAGAGGAGGAGCGAACAGCCAGCAAGCGGGAAAGACGAATGCTTGGGAGGTCTCTTCTGCACGGCCATCACAGGGAGAGGAAGGCTGCAGCCTTTCTCCTCCAACTGAACAATATCCTGCTTGTAACATTACCGCGCTTTTTATTAATTAAAGTACCAATTTTGAACCTTCTCAGAGACTCCATTTAGTCTCCTTTTTTAAGCTTCTTACCTGGACGCGAGAATAACGAACACAGCATAACATTTGGTTTTTTCCCCGACGTGATCTCGTGACACCGGGAGAGCGGTTGCAGTTTTCAAAGGAGTTTGAACAATGCTGGCAGATATACACTCGGGCCCAATAAAGAAAGGTAAAAGAAGTACCTGTTTATTCAAAATCTTCAATAGATTACATAGTGAACAATAGGAGTGTGTGTCTGTCTGGTAAGTTGGACTCCTGAGAGACTGCCTAAATTAATGTTAAAACAATCAAATTTATAACAATAACAATTATATACTTGGGGCGTTGCTTTGTCACAAGCAGGGTGAGTTCATATTTCTTCTTTTTCTTACATTTAACTCTGCATGTTACTATTTGTGTGTGTTAGTATTTTAACTATAAATGTGTGTGGTCATTGTACTTTGGATAGGTGTCTTGTTGCGTTTTCATGTAGGTGTCTCTTGTTACGTTAGTAGTTAGTTAGCCTATGACGTAAGGATATATATGTCCATTTAACGATTATTGTTAAGATCTATGAGACATAGCGAGTTGGTTACGGGCCAAGTAATTGAAAACCTTCAGGGCATAGCGAGTCAACTTCGGGTTGAGTAACTGAAGACAGTGCTAGTCGAAAACAGTTGAGAACCTGTTTTAAAAAAGTCCTTTTTTGAGGAAAAGGCTTGATTTAAGGTGTAAGCCTTTATCAGTGGTCATAACTGTTCTATTTTCAACCAAGATATTGCGGGTGGAATACGGTATTTGGGGTTACGACAGCATTACGTTAAATAGACGACGGTCATTTAATAGTCGCTGATTAGTTCCCATACTACATCCACCTAGCGTGTCTAAATGGCAGCAGTTGACTGTAGTGGACTATAAAGTCAAATATTACGCAGATAAGTTTATGGCTTAAGCGTAAAGGGTTCCTAACTTTAAGTGATGATATCAATAAGATAAAGCCCATAGTAAACTAGATAGAAATGTTATTTTAAACTGCAGTGTTGTTTTGTGTTGAATTTTCTTGACAAGATTGCCCCGCCATTATTTAAACCACCAGGTGAGAGACAGGAGGTGTGTTATCAAATCCCTTTGTTCTTCAGGTTAAAGGTTGGAAAGTCAGTCGCCATTTCGTGAAATGCTAATTGAAAGTACTCTGTTTGTTTTTCCACACTCAGTCACACTCACATGATGCGAGGCACTCCATATTGAGAAGGACAAATCATATCTCTTAGATAAACTAGACAGGTTATCTTACCGTGGGAAGTTTGGTATTTGTAGGAGTCTGGTTTTGGAAGTATTTCTGCTTCGGTTTATTTGAGATATTCTTGTTTACAAGTGTGTATTGGCGTTTTTCATTTGAATATTCTTGTTTGCAAATGTGTATTGGCGGTTGTGGGCTGTGCTGTTAAACCATATTCTAATTTTCTTCCCATTTTTAAGGAAATAAGCTACTTCTTGTTAAAAAGATGTCAGTTTTGCAACAGCTATCCCTAGTGGATTGAGCTGGAAATTACAACAGCGCACTCTGCTGGTAGTACAGAATTATTCTTGATTTCAAGTGTTATGAATGAACACATGCGCAAATCGCCAGGATAGAATTACAGTGGTTTCTAATTATCAAACTACACTGTAGAATATTCAAACACAAATTGATTGACTGTACACAAGATTTAGATTTTCATATCTCAAACTCAAAACGATACACTGTACAATTTTTGTTTCAAATTCCAGATTTAAAAATGTGTATAGATTTAATCTTTTAATTTACTTTAAAAATCTTTCAAAAAAAAACACAACAACCCAGATTTAAAATTAAGTTCGGATGACATAGGATATTATTTATCAAGAACGAAGGTGCTAGTTGGGGAATTAGTGTTTCAATCTTTGATAACTTAATAATATTCATTCGAATAGGAAGAGAGCATGTCACCGAAAGAAACTAAGTTGAGACAAACTCGATTCTGCTGTGGTGAAGTCTGGCTACAAAGGGAGGTGTCCGATATTTTTTGTACGCCTTATGGCTACACAGAGAAGTTATATTTATTTTGTGCAACGTTATGGGTTTTACATGTCCTGTGCAGAATAGGGTAATCATTGCAATATTGATTGAGCATGTTATGCTCAAAGGAGGGAGTGACATGATTATGCAGACATGTTGATTTCAGTGACGTTGTAGTTAATGAATAATAACATGTATTTAATAATAGGTCACATAACGACAAAAGGTATGCCGAAGCCTGGGCCTCCTCCAAGGAGGGAGTGTCCAGTTTTAAGATATTAGACGAATAGAAGTGATGAATATGTCAGAACTCTGAGTAATATTATCCAAGTTTTGTCTACGCAGGCTGGGAAACAAAGCTACAGAGATACCAGAAGAGACTCCTGTTCGGCCAGGTGATTGGGTGAGGGTGAAAGTTCACAAAGTGAGCTGATCCTGGTGGACGGAACAGTGAGAAGTTGTAATGAACTTCACACGCGCTCCGGTTTAAAGGTAAAGACAAAGGAGCAAATTGACACCACCTCACACATGGTCACCCTTCACCGGCAACTTCCAGAACATTATTGGGAGTTGGGACTGATTTGGCAGAGCTGGAACAAAACGATAAATAAAATAAGATAAAGACAAAAACAGCTCAAAGACGAATTGTCTATATATTTTTATAGATTGTACACTAAAGTGAAAACCTATTTTTTTTGTTTTACATCTGAAAAAAGAGTCCAATTTTCGTATACGTTATTATAGTACTCATTATTTAAATTCTGTAACTGACACAACCAGAGAGAAAATAGAGATGATGTCAAGAACAAAGCCAAACCAATTGTGGGGTCCCCTAGGGATAAGAGTTAGAATAGCATTGTTGATTGTGCTCATTACACTTGGCACCTTTTGGTTGGATGGGGAGTACAATAAGTAAGACATGATCCATTAGTTCACTCATAGAGAATGGACAACCGACCCGGTGACCTGAGCACAATTATTGAAAATGATTACAGTAGAAACAGGCTACTAGCCCACAAATACAGCTTTGTACGTACAAACTCTATGAACAAAATTCCCCAGCAGATTGTGGCGACATTGCAGATATGTCCAGTCACAAAAGTTACTTAAAATATGGGGACGTTATTTTATTGTGTGTGAAATATGTGGTGCTTGAAACATGTAGGTATTTTTAATTTATAGAAGAAAATGGTTTCCTGAAAGAGTTATTTGGAGTAGCCATGTTACAGTGGGTGGAAACAATGTTTAGGGATAGACATTAATTGGGTTTAGATGGCATTAGATGGCAAGGTAAGATTAGGAAAATGGTGGAAAGGATTGGATATATTTTACCTCAGTTTGTTAGAATTAGTTATAGGTAATGCGTCCCGAGATCTCTCTCTCTCTCTCTGCCTGTCAGACTGCTACGACCCCATCTTCAGACAAATGACCTCACCACAGGAGACTCCTCCTCCCCCTCCTCCATCGAACAGACAGAGAACCCGAGCTGAACCAACAAGACCTGAGGCATCCAGAACCAGCTCCGCCTGAGGCATCCAGAACCAAACCAGCATGCTGACAAAGAGGCAAACTCATCGGTTCCTAAATCAGGACACGAAGTTGCAAACTGAGCCACGAGATTTGGCACAAAAGCAGAGTGTGGGACATGAGAGCGGAATACGCCCTCCATGCAACAGCGTAGAGACTGAAAAGGAGGAGATGAAATGCAAAGCAGTTGGGCCACTGAAAAGAGTTACAGCGAGAGGATCCAAGAGCGGATGGACTGAGAAGACAGGACGGAGGAGAGGACAGGACGGAGGAGTTGGCACGGGCCAGCAGAACCTGAGGGGGTCGTGGCTAGACGACCAGAGGGGGAGAGAAGGAACACAGGAGTGAGTGAGTTTACACATAAACACACTTATTAGAAAATAATCCTAAAAACACACTGAGGGTAGAAACATATTATTCAATCTTTTCATCATATAAACAAATTATTCTTTTAGAGATTCTTATTCATGTGAGAATTTGGGGAAGATTTAATTTGTTACAATATAGAAAGCAGACAAATCTTTATTGAATGGAAAATGTTAAAGGTCGAGCTAGTACCAAGCCAAAGAAGGTATTCCAATCTAGAGTATTGATGTCTCCATTGTAGCATGGATATTACCATAGGAGAACTGTTAAGGTGGAAACAACATTTGTTTGTCGAACCAGATGTAGAGTTTTAAAAAGACACTAGGCAAAGAGCGATTGCAAATTTTAATTTTGAAAAACTAGTATAATTGGGAGTACTACATACGGGGCCTTGGATCACTCATTTTAATGGTGCATATTTTCAACAACAAATATCGTTCAGGGAGAAGGGGTTGCTCAACCCACCCTGCAGATGTTTTAAATCTTACTTGCCCTCTTCAGAGGGATGCACGGCACCAGAGTATGAGTTTTAAAAGACAAGTGCCACCACCTCCTAATGCTCATCCTTTTAATCAGTGATGACCTGACATTTAGAGACGTTATTTAAAAGGAGAAACATATCTGCCATGAGTGAACATTCCTGAATTGAACTACAAACCATTAAAGATCACATGCTCGGGCACCCAAGGTTCCACACACTGATAGCATGGATATTTAAGTAGACCAGAAGTGAAAATAAATTAGTATAATGCGTTAGTGATATTCCACCGGTTTTCACACCATTTCAGGGACCTTATCACTGCATTGATCGATCACGACGGCATGAGAACATATTACTTTCATACCTTAAATGGTATGAAAGGAGGGAGGGTACATTTCTCAGGAGGAGACAGTTACAAATGCTAGCAGAACAAGACGACCCATATACAGATATTGATGAGATTGTTCAATGAATGTCCAGCTGATGTGATACTTTAAATTATGAAATCATGTGAAGAAGTGAGCAAACTAAAATGCTAAAATGGAGTGAATCCATTTATTCCAAGATAGTTTCATTTATTCTTTATTATTTTTCACTATTCTAATATGGTAGATCTCATGTTTCCAAATCATTGCTATTTTAAAATGGTTTGTTTCTTTTCACTTTGTAAAAACAAGTGCCTTAACACTGAGCGTGGTGTGGGAAAGGTTTCTGTGAAAGGAGGGAGGAAGAAATGTTCTGATACCAAGCCATTGCTGCCATTTTGAAGAATGATATTTAATGTTAACACTAGAAGTTATGCACAAGGGAACACTTTTATGTTTAAGCACAGTCAAAGTATTTTTTGTAAAGTTGAGGCTATTGAACCATTCCATTTTGATTGTATGTTTTTATATGAGTTATGTACTATGCAGAGTTCAGATGAAGAACTCATTGATTTCAGTATTATACACACCTTTTAGGTGTGTAAGGAGGGACTGTTAGAAATTAAAATCAATGTTTTATGGCATCATGTACCTTAAACATACCGTCAGTTTAAATGCTATTTTATTCTGGAAAAAACCGGAAGTTCTCAATACCAAGCTTTTATTCTGAAAATCCGTCACGACGACATCCGGGACTACCGCCCATTAGTATCATTAAAGTGGCTATTGACGCCGTTAACATGTGTTACATATAAAGTTATGAAAGAGATAAGGAGGAGAAAAGGCATGTGGAAGTAAGCAATGAATGTAAAATGTGGAAATCCTCTGTTTAACGCGATATCGGACACGAGACGAGGGGGGGGAAGTCCCCTGCGTCACTACAGCTCCCAGAGAGGAGGAGCGAACAGCCAGCAAGCGGGAAAGACGAATGCTTGGGAGGTCTCTTCTGCACGGCCATCACAGGGAGAGGAAGGCTGCAGCCTTTCTCTCCAACTGAACAATATCCTGCTTGTAACATTACCGCGCTTTTTATTAATTAAAGTACCATTTTGAACCTTCTCAGAGACTCCATTTAGTCTCCTTTTTAAGCTTCTTACCTGGACGCGAGAATAACGAACACAGCATAACACTAACGCTGCACTAGCAAAACAAACGCTAATTTATTTTGCAAAAGCTGCGGCGGGCTTCAAACACGTTCCTCCACTGGTTTCAACAAAGCTCTACATTCGATGTTTTCCGACCAGAACCGGCTGAACTGACGGTTCCCCATATGTATTTGAAAGTAGATTCGAAGAGACCCGAGTCTGACTGCCAGCTGAAGCTTGGTTGCTAGGTTACGAGCTGCAGGGTAAATGCAGGAATCCTGAAGTCAAATGTAATACCTTTTAAGACCTTTAAGACCCTTCCATACATTTTAAGACCTCATCGCAACTTCGGTTACCTTGGCGACACACTTCACCTCACATGTCCTATATTGATTGTAAAATAAGAAGCAGCATGGGGCGCCTCGAGGGGGTTTCCGACATGTTGTTCAGTGAATCAAAGGCGCCATGTTGTCGTTGCTGTGGAGCTTCTTCATACCTTGGGAAATGCCGTTTAATACTTTTTAATATCCTTAACTTTCGCTAAATTGATTTATCAACTTTTAATACTTTTTAAGACTCCCCCCTCCCCGAGCTGGGTGTGCTCCGATAAGGGGCCGGGGGGAAACAAAGTTAGTGATTACTGGTTCCATGTTGATTTATTCCAGCACTAATTGTTGGACTGAACGGCTCTGAGCTTTCAAACCCATCATCGCTAAGACCTTCTAAATCACCTAATTTAAGGCCTTACATTCAGACGATCAAACGTAAGACAGTTTGAGACCCTGAACAAACTAATGCAGGCACACGGTTGTGCCACCAGATGGCGCAATTGTTTGTGCGTGGGGAGTCTCGCAGCAGCAGAAATCGATAAAAGTAGATCCAGACAGTCGCACCGTGTTGGGGCGCACCACATATCCCCGACCAGCGGCCTCACGATAGTTATGAAACGTGTTCTTCAGTAAATCATATTTCCAGTTCACAGACAGGAGACGTTCAGGGCTTCATCTTTTATTATAAAAACTGTACAAAAGTAACTAAAACACATCCGGTCGTCCATAGCAACGGGCTAATATAGCACGTTGGATAAAACCAAGTGGCTCTCCTCTCGGGATTAAATACTCTGCGGATCAGAGGAGGGTAAAGCAGAGGCTCCCGTCCCCCTCTGGGCCTCTCGCGGTGCGTTCAGGGCCTCAGAAGTCGGCGTCCAGCCTGAAGGTGTTGTCGCCGGTCCCCGACATCACGCCCATCCTCTGGTACTCGCCCACGCGCTTCTCGAAGAAGTTGGTCTTGCCCTCCAGAGAAATGTTCTCCATGAAGTCGAAGGGGTTCTCCGCTCGGAAGACCTGGAACACACGAGAGCCTTGAACTCACCGCTCGTATTCAACACGTCCACGCGGGGCGTCCACCGTCTGCTCAGCGCGGCGTCTGTCTCCTGCTGCTGCCGCTCTGTCAGCTGACCACTCGTCCTCCAATCAGAGCGCAGCAGCAGTCAGCCCCCATCACTGGCTGAGGTCCGTACCCCTGCGCGGCTCATCATCACAGACCCTCCCTCTCCTCAACAGCACCGACTCCCGTCATAAACATGTGTACTGTGTGTATCTGGATATACTGTGTGTATCTGGATGTACTGTGTGTATCTGGATGTACTGTGTGTATCTGGATGTACTGTGTGTATCTGGATATACTGTGTGTATCTGGATGTACTGTGTGTATCTGGATATACTGTGTGTATCTGGATGTACTGTGTGTATCTGGATATACTTATATATAGATATCTTATACTTATACGCGCTTCGAGCACCGGAAAAGCGCTTTAATAAATGCAAGGAATTATTATTAGGATATTTCCGATCTGATACGATTAAAGATTACAAACTGACAGATATTGATTTAGGGATATTTCAGGAGAGATTATATATAAAGGTGAGTATTAGTATATAAATGTGTGTATTGGTATATATAAATGTGTGTATTGGTATATATAAATGTGTGTATTGGTATATATAAATGTGTGTATTGGTATATATAAATGTGTGTATTGGTATATATAAATGTGTGTATTGGTATATATAAATGTGTGTATTGGTATATATAAATGTGTCTATTAGTATATATAAATATGTGTATTGGTATATATAAATATGAGTATTAGTATATATAAATGTGTGTATATTGGTATATATAAATATGTGTATTAGTATATATAAATGTAAGTATTGGTATATATAAATATGTGTATTGGTATATATAAATGTGTGTATTGGTATATATAAATGTGTATATATAAATATGTGTATTAGTATATATATACAAATGTGTGTATTGGTATATACAAATGTGTGTATTGGTATATATAAATGAGTATTAGTATATATAAATATGTGTATTCGTATATATAAATGTGTATTGGTATATATAAATGTGTGTATTGGTATATATAAATGTGTATATATAAATATGTGTATTAGTATATATATACAAATGTGTGTATTGGTATATACAAATGTGTGTATTGGTATATATAAATGAGTATTAGTATATATAAATATGTGTATTGGTATATATAAATGTGTATTGGTATATATAAATGTGTGTATTGGTATATATAAATGTGTATATATAAATATGTGTATTAGTATATATATATATATATAAATATGTGTATTAGTATATATATATAAATGTGTGTATTAGTATATATATATAAATGTGTGTATTGGTATATATAAATGTGTGTATTGGTATATACAAATGTGTGTATTGGTATATATAAATGAGTATTAGTATATATAAATATGTGTATTGGTATATATAAATGTGTATTGGTATATATAAATGTGAGTATTGGTATATATAAATATGTGTATTGGTATATATAAATGTGAGTATTGGTATATATAAATATGTGTATTAGTATATATAAATGTGTGTATTAGTATATATAAATGTGAGTATTAGTACCTTGGAGAAGCCCAGCTCCAGCATCAGGCGGTCAGCCACGAACTCGATGTATTGCTTCATCAGATCGCAGTTCATCCCGATCAGTTTGACGGGCAGAGACTCCGTCAGGAACTCCTGAGAGAGGGGGAGGAGTTAGCTGACGGACAGGAAGCAGAGAGAGAGAGGGCGGGGCTTACCTGCTCGATGGCCACGGCGTCCCTGATGATGCCACTGACGGTGTCTTCAGACGGTTTGTTCACCAGGTGTTTGAACATCAGACAGGCAAAGTCACAGTGAAGACCCTGAACGCACCACAGAGTGAACATCAGACAGGCAAAGTCACAGTGAAGACCCTGAACGCACCACAGAGTGAACATCAGACAGGCAAAGTCACAGTGAAGACCCTGAACGCACCACAGAGTGAACATCAGACAGGCAAAGTCACAGTGAAGACCCTGAACGCACCACAGAGTGAACATCAGACAGGCAAAGTCACAGTGAAGGCCCTGAACGCACCACAGAGTGAACATCAGACAGGCAAAGTCACAGTGAAGACCCTGAACGCACCACAGAGTGAACATCAGACAGGCAAAGTCACAGTGAAGACCCTGAACGCACCACAGAGTGAACATCAGACAGGCAAAGTCACAGTGAAGACCCTGAACGCACCACAGTGAGAGGATCCTATCACTTCATCCCGAGACCCCACATTAATATTAATGATGATGATGATGATGAAGATGAGGTACCTCGTCTCTGCTGATGAGCTCGTTGGAGAAGGTGAGTCCGGGCATCAGGCCTCTCTTCTTCAGCCAGAAGATGGAAGCAAAGGACCCGGAGAAGAAGATCCCCTCCACGGCCGCGAAGGCCACCACGCGCTCTCCTGAGGACCAGAACCAGTTAGAACCAGAACCATGAGGACCAGAACCAGTTAGAACCATGAGGACCAGAACCAGTTAGAACCAGAGGAACCACGAGGACCAGAACCATGAGGACCAGAACCAGTTAGAACCAGAGGAACCATGAGATCGAGCTTCAACAGGTACCTTGTTATCTAAACGTGTATCATGCGTTTCACTCTGACCCGGTTGCATCTCATTTTCTGTCTTTGAACTCAACACGGTGCGTTCACTGTCTGTTCAGCGCGGCGTCTGTTTCCTGCTGCTGCCGCTCTGTCAGCTGACCACTCGTCCTCCAATCAGAGCGCAGCAGCAGTCAGCCCCCATCACTGGCTGAGGTCCGTACCCCTGCGCGGCTCATCATCACAGACCCTCCCTGACTCAGCAGCACTAAAGGACGTGGACGGACCCCCCCTCACCATAGTTGGCGCTCTTGTTCCCGATCCAGTTGATGGCCCAGTCGGCCTTCTTCTTCACGCAGGGCATCGTCTCCACGGCGTTGAACAGGAACTCTCTTGAACAGGGGGCGAGAACAATAAGTCTCCGGATACCGATTACGGTCGGGGTCATTGAACACACCGTCAGACGGCGACTCACCTCTCGGCGGGCTCCTTGATGTAGGTGTTGATCAGGAGGCTGTACATCTCCGAGTGGATGTTCTCCATGGCGATCTGGAAACCATAGAAACACCTGGCCTCCGTCACCTGCACCTCCTGTGAGAAGCGCTCCACCTGGTGGAGGCACGAAGAACAGCAGGTCAGCCACAGCCAATCAGCAGAGAGCATCACAGCAGATCAGCAGAGAGAGCATCACAGCCAATCAGCAGAGAGCATCACAGCCAATCAGCAGAGAGGGTTCTCTGAACTCTCACCAGGTTCTCTGAACTCTCACCGGGTTCTCTGAACTCTCACCAGGTTCTCTAACGTCTCTGAACTCTCACCAGGTTCTCTAACGTCTCTGAACTCTCACCAGGTTCTCTGAACTCTCACCAGGTTCTCTAACGTCTCTGAACTCTCACCAGGTTCTCTCACGTCTCTGAACTCTCACCAGGTTCTCTGAACTCTCACCAGGTTCTCTAACGTCTCTGAACTCTCACCAGGTTCTCTAACGTCTCTGAACTCTCACCAGGTTCTCTAACGTCTCTGAACTCTCACCAGGTTCTCTGAACTCTCACCAGGTTCTCTAACGTCTCTGAACTCTCACCAGGTTCTCTGAACTCTCACCAGGTTCTCTCACGTCTCTGAACTCTCACCGGGTTCTCTGAACTCTCACCAGGTTCTCTAACGTCTATGAACTCTCACCAGGTTCTCTAACGTCTCTGAACTCTCACCGGGTTCTCCAACGTCTCTGAACTCTCACCAGGTTCTCTGAACTCTCACCAGGTTCTCTAACGTCTCTGAACTCTCACCGGGTTCTCTGAACTCTCACCAGGTTCTCTAACGTCTCTGAACTCTCACCGGGTTCTCCAACGTCTCTGAACTCTCACCAGGTTCTCTGAACTCTCACCAGGTTCTCTAACGTCTCTGAACTCTCACCAGGTTCTCTAACGTCTCTGAACTCTCACCAGGTTCTCTGAACTCTCACCAGGTTCTCTAACGTCTCTGAACTCTCACCGGGTTCTCTCACGTCTCTGAACTCTCACCGGGTTCTCTCACGTCTCTGAACTCTCACCGGGTTCTCTCACGTCTCTGAACTCTCACCGGGTTCTCTGAACTCTCACCGGGTTCTCTCACGTCTATGAACTCTCACCAGGTTCTCTAACGTCTCTGAACTCTCACCGGGTTCTCTGAACTCTCACCGGGTTCTCTAACGTCTCTGAACTCTCACCGGGTTCTCCAACGTCTCTGAACTCTCACCAGGTTCTCTAACGTCTCTGAACTCTCACCAGGTTCTCTGACGTCTCTGAACTCTCACCGGGTTCTCTGAACTCTCACCAGGTTCTCTGAACTCTCACCAGGTTCTCTGAACTCTCACCAGGTTCTCTGAACTCTCACCAGGTTCTCTGACGTCTCTGAACTCTCACCGGGTTCTCTGAACTCTCACCAGGTTCTCTGACGTCTCTGAACTCTCACCGGGTTCTCTGAACTCTCACCAGGTTCTCTGACGTCTCTGAACTCTCACCAGGTTCTCTGAACTCTCACCGGGTTCTCTGAACTCTCACCAGGTTCTCTAACGTCTCTGAACTCTCACCGGGTTCTCTAACGTCTCTGAACTCTCACCAGGTTCTCTAACCTCTCTGAACTCTCACCAGGTTCTCTGAACTCTCACCAGGTTCTCTAACGTCTCTGAACTCTCACCAGGTTCTCTGAACTCTCACCAGGTTCTCTCACGTCTCTGAACTCTCACCGGGTTCTCTGAACTCTCACCAGGTTCTCTAACGTCTATGAACTCTCACCAGGTTCTCTAACGTCTCTGAACTCTCACCGGGTTCTCTGAACTCTCACCGGGTTCTCTAACGTCTCTGAACTCTCACCGGGTTCTCTAACGTCTCTGAACTCTCACCAGGTTCTCTAACGTCTCTGAACTCTCACCAGGTTCTCCAACGTCTCTGAACTCTCACCAGGTTCTCTGAACTCTCACCAGGTTCTCTAACGTCTCTGAACTCTCACCAGGTTCTCTGAACTCTCACCAGGTTCTCTCACGTCTCTGAACTCTCACCGGGTTCTCTGAACTCTCACCAGGTTCTCTAACGTCTATGAACTCTCACCAGGTTCTCTAACGTCTCTGAACTCTCACCGGGTTCTCTGAACTCTCACCGGGTTCTCTAACGTCTCTGAACTCTCACCGGGTTCTCCAACGTCTCTGAACTCTCACCAGGTTCTCTAACGTCTCTGAACTCTCACCGGGTTCTCCAACGTCTCTGAACTCTCACCGGGTTCTCTGAACTCTCACCAGGTTCTCCAACGTCTCTGAACTCTCACCGGGTTCTCTGAACTCTCACAGGTTCTCTAACGTCTCTGAACTCTCACCAGGTTCTCTAACGTCTCTGAACTCTCACCGGGTTCTCCAACGTCTCTGAACTCTCACCGGGTTCTCCAACGTCTCTGAACTCTCACCAGGTTCTCTGAACTCTCACCAGGTTCTCTAACGTCTCTGAACTCTCACCAGGTTCTCTGACGTCTCTGAACTCTCACCGGGTTCTCTGACGTCTCTGAACTCTCACCAGGTTCTCTGAACTCTCACCAGGTTCTCTGACGTCTCTGAACTCTCACCGGGTTCTCTGAACTCTCACCAGGTTCTCTAAGTCTCTGAACTCTCACCGGGTTCTCTGAACTCTCACCAGGTTCTCTAACGTCTATGAACTCTCACCAGGTTCTCTAACGTCTCTGAACTCTCACCGGGTTCTCTGAACTCTCACCGGGTTCTCTAACGTCTCTGAACTCTCACCGGGTTCTCCAACGTCTCTGAACTCTCACCAGGTTCTCTGAACTCTCACCAGGTTCTCTAACGTCTCTGAACTCTCACCAGGTTCTCTAACGTCTCTGAACTCTCACCGGGTTCTCTGAACTCTCACCAGGTTCTCTCACGTCTATGAACTCTCACCAGGTTCTCTAACGTCTCTGAACTCTCACCGGGTTCTCTGAACTCTCACCAGGTTCTCTAACGTCTCTGAACTCTCACCGGGTTCTCTAACGTCTCTGAACTCTCACCGGGTTCTCTAACGTCTCTGAACTCTCACCAGGTTCTCTGAACTCTCACCAGGTTCTCTAACGTCTCTGAACTCTCACCAGGTTCTCTAACGTCTCTGAACTCTCACCGGGTTCTCTGAACTCTCACCAGGTTCTCTCACGTCTCTGAACTCTCACCAGGTTCTCTAACGTCTCTGAACTCTCACCAGGTTCTCTGAACTCTCACCAGGTTCTCTAACGTCTCTGAACTCTCACCAGGTTCTCTGAACTCTCACCAGGTTCTCTCACGTCTCTGAACTCTCACCGGGTTCTCTGAACTCTCACCAGGTTCTCTAACGTCTCTGAACTCTCACCAGGTTCTCTAACGTCTCTGAACTCTCACCGGGTTCTCCAACGTCTCTGAACTCTCACCAGGTTCTCTGAACTCTCACCAGGTTCTCTAACGTCTCTGAACTCTCACCGGGTTCTCTGAACTCTCACCAGGTTCTCTAACGTCTCTGAACTCTCACCGGGTTCTCCAACGTCTCTGAACTCTCACCAGGTTCTCTGAACTCTCACCAGGTTCTCTAACGTCTCTGAACTCTCACCAGGTTCTCTAACGTCTCTGAACTCTCACCAGGTTCTCTGAACTCTCACCAGGTTCTCTAACGTCTCTGAACTCTCACCGGGTTCTCTCACGTCTCTGAACTCTCACCGGGTTCTCTCACGTCTCTGAACTCTCACCGGGTTCTCTCACGTCTCTGAACTCTCACCGGGTTCTCTGAACTCTCACCGGGTTCTCTCACGTCTATGAACTCTCACCAGGTTCTCTAACGTCTCTGAACTCTCACCGGGTTCTCTGAACTCTCACCGGGTTCTCTAACGTCTCTGAACTCTCACCGGGTTCTCCAACGTCTCTGAACTCTCACCAGGTTCTCTAACGTCTCTGAACTCTCACCAGGTTCTCTGACGTCTCTGAACTCTCACCGGGTTCTCTGAACTCTCACCAGGTTCTCTGAACTCTCACCAGGTTCTCTGAACTCTCACCAGGTTCTCTGAACTCTCACCAGGTTCTCTGACGTCTCTGAACTCTCACCGGGTTCTCTGAACTCTCACCAGGTTCTCTGACGTCTCTGAACTCTCACCGGGTTCTCTGAACTCTCACCAGGTTCTCTACGTCTCTGAACTCTCACCAGGTTCTCTGAACTCTCACCGGGTTCTCTGAACTCTCACCAGGTTCTCTAACGTCTCTGAACTCTCACCGGGTTCTCTAACGTCTCTGAACTCTCACCAGGTTCTCTAACGTCTCTGAACTCTCACCAGGTTCTCTGAACTCTCACCAGGTTCTCTAACGTCTCTGAACTCTCACCAGGTTCTCTGAACTCTCACCAGGTTCTCTCACGTCTCTGAACTCTCACCGGGTTCTCTGAACTCTCACCAGGTTCTCTAACGTCTATGAACTCTCACCAGGTTCTCTAACGTCTCTGAACTCTCACCGGGTTCTCTGAACTCTCACCGGGTTCTCTAACGTCTCTGAACTCTCACCGGGTTCTCTAACGTCTCTGAACTCTCACCAGGTTCTCTAACGTCTCTGAACTCTCACCAGGTTCTCCAACGTCTCTGAACTCTCACCAGGTTCTCTGAACTCTCACCAGGTTCTCTAACGTCTCTGAACTCTCACCAGGTTCTCTGAACTCTCACCAGGTTCTCTCACGTCTCTGAACTCTCACCGGGTTCTCTGAACTCTCACCAGGTTCTCTAACGTCTATGAACTCTCACCAGGTTCTCTAACGTCTCTGAACTCTCACCGGGTTCTCTGAACTCTCACCGGGTTCTCTAACGTCTCTGAACTCTCACCGGTTCTCCAACGTCTCTGAACTCTCACCAGGTTCTCTAACGTCTCTGAACTCTCACCGGGTTCTCCAACGTCTCTGAACTCTCACCGGGTTCTCTGAACTCTCACCAGGTTCTCCAACGTCTCTGAACTCTCACCGGGTTCTCTGAACTCTCAACAGGTTCTCTAACGTCTCTGAACTCTCACCAGGTTCTCTAACGTCTCTGAACTCTCACCGGGTTCTCCAACGTCTCTGAACTCTCACCGGGTTCTCCAACGTCTCTGAACTCTCACCAGGTTCTCTGAACTCTCACCAGGTTCTCTAACGTCTCTGAACTCTCACCAGGTTCTCTGACGTCTCTGAACTCTCACCGGGTTCTCTGACGTCTCTGAACTCTCACCAGGTTCTCTGAACTCTCACCAGGTTCTCTGACGTCTCTGAACTCTCACCGGGTTCTCTGAACTCTCACCGGGTTCTCTAACGTCTCTGAACTCTCACCAGGTTCTCTGAACTCTCACCGGGTTCTCTGAACTCTCACCAGGTTCTCTAACGTCTCTGAACTCTCACCGGGTTCTCTGAACTCTCACCAGGTTCTCTAACGTCTATGAACTCTCACCAGGTTCTCTAACGTCTCTGAACTCTCACGGGTTCTCTGAACTCTCACCGGGTTCTCTAACGTCTCTGAACTCTCACCGGGTTCTCCAACGTCTCTGAACTCTCACCAGGTTCTCTGAACTCTCACCAGGTTCTCTAACGTCTCTGAACTCTCACCAGGTTCTCTAACGTCTCTGAACTCTCACCGGGTTCTCTGAACTCTCACCAGGTTCTCTCACGTCTATGAACTCTCACCAGGTTCTCTAACGTCTCTGAACTCTCACCGGGTTCTCTGAACTCTCACCAGGTTCTCTAACGTCTCTGAACTCTCACCGGGTTCTCTAACGTCTCTGAACTCTCACCGGGTTCTCTAACGTCTCTGAACTCTCACCGGGTTCTCTCACGTCTCTGAACTCTCACCAGGTTCTCTAACGTCTATGAACTCTCACCAGGTTCTCTAACGTCTCTGAACTCTCACCGGGTTCTCTGAACTCTCACCAGGTTCTCTAACGTCTCTGAACTCTCACCGGGTTCTCTAACGTCTCTGAACTCTCACCGGGTTCTCTAACGTCTCTGAACTCTCACCGGGTTCTCTCACGTCTCTGAACTCTCACCGGGTTCTCTGAACTCTCACCAGGTTCTCTAACGTCTATGAACTCTCACCAGGTTCTCTAACGTCTCTGAACTCTCACAGGGTTCTCTGAACTCTCACCGGGTTCTCTAACGTCTCTGAACTCTCACCGGGTTCTCCAACGTCTCTGAACTCTCACCAGGTTCTCTAACGTCTCTGAACTCTCACCGGGTTCTCCAACGTCTCTGAACTCTCACCGGGTTCTCTGAACTCTCACCAGGTTCTCCAACGTCTCTGAACTCTCACCAGGTTCTCTGAACTCTCACCAGGTTCTCTAACGTCTCTGAACTCTCACCAGGTTCTCTGAACTCTCACCAGGTTCTCTAACGTCTCTGAACTCTCACCAGGTTCTCTAACGTCTCTGAACTCTCACCAGGTTCTCTGAACTCTCACCAGGTTCTCTAACGTCTCTGAACTCTCACCGGGTTCTCTCACGTCTCTGAACTCTCACCAGGTTCTCTCACGTCTATGAACTCTCACCAGGTTCTCTAACGTCTCTGAACTCTCACCGGGTTCTCTGAACTCTCACCGGGTTCTCTAACGTCTCTGAACTCTCACCGGGTTCTCCAACGTCTCTGAACTCTCACCGGGTTCTCCAACGTCTCTGAACTCTCACCAGGTTCTCTAACGTCTCTGAACTCTCACCAGGTTCTCTGACGTCGCTGAACTCTCACCGGGTTCTCTGAACTCTCACCAGGTTCTCTGAACTCTCACCAGGTTCTCTGACGTCTCTGAACTCTCACCGGGTTCTCTGAACTCTCACCAGGTTCTCTGACGTCTCTGAACTCTCACCGGGTTCTCTAACGTCTCTGAACTCTCACCAGGTTCTCTGAACTCTCACCGGGTTCTCTGAACTCTCACCGGGTTCTCTGAACTCTCACCAGGTTCTCTAACGTCTCTGAACTCTCACCGGGTTCTTGAACTCTCACCGGGTTCTCTGAACTCTCACCGGGTTCTCTGAACTCTCACCGGGTTCTCTAACGTCTCTGAACTCTCACCAGGTTCTCTCACGTCTATGAACTCTCACCAGGTTCTCTAACGTCTCTGAACTCTCACCGGGTTCTCTGAACTCTCACCAGGTTCTCTAACGTCTCTGAACTCTCACCGGGTTCTCTAACGTCTCTGAACTCTCACCGGGTTCTCTAACGTCTCTGAACTCTCACCGGGTTCTCCAACGTCTCTGAACTCTCACCGGGTTCTCTGACGTCTCTGAACTCTCACCGGGTTCTCTGACGTCTCTGAACTCTCACCGGGTTCTCTGACGTCTCTGAACTCTCACCGGGTTCTCTGAACTCTCACCAGGTTCTCTGACGTCTCTGAACTCTCACCGGGTTCTCTGAACTCTCACCAGGTTCTCTAACGTCTCTGAACTCTCACCGGGTTCTCTGAACTCTCACCAGGTTCTCCAACGTCTCTGAACTCTCACCAGGTTCTCCAACGTCTCTGAACTCTCACCAGGTTCTCTGAACTCTCACCGGGTTCTCTGAACTCTCACCAGGTTCTCTAACGTCTCTGAACTCTCACCGGGTTCTCTGAACTCTCACCGGGTTCTCTGAACTCTCACCGGGTGCTCTGAACTCTCACCGGGTTCTCTAACGTCTCAGAACTCTCACCAGGTTCTCTAACGTCTCTGAACTCTCACCGGGTTCTCTGAACTCTCACCGGGTTCTCTAACGTCTCTGAACTCTCACCGGGTTCTCCAACGTCTCTGAACTCTCACCGGGTTCTCCAACGTCTCTGAACTCTCACCGGGTTCTCCAACGTCTCTGAACTCTCACCGGGTTCTCCAACGTCTCTGAACTCTCACCGGGTTCTCCAACGTCTCTGAACTCTCACCAGGTTCTCTGAACTCTCACCAGGTTCTCTGACGTCTCTGAACTCTCACCGGGTTCTCTGACGTCTCTGAACTCTCACCGGGTTCTCTGAACTCTCACCAGGTTCTCTGACGTCTCTGAACTCTCACCGGGTTCTCTAACGTCTCTGAACTCTCACCAGGTTCTCTGAACTCTCACCGGGTTCTCTGAACTCTCACCAGGTTCTCTGACGTCTCTGAACTCTCACCGGGTTCTCTGAACTCTCACCAGGTTCTCTAACGTCTATGAACTCTCACCAGGTTCTCTAACGTCTCTGAACTCTCACCGGGTTCTCTGAACTCTCACCGGGTTCTCTAACGTCTCTGAACTCTCACCGGGTTCTCCAACGTCTCTGAACTCTCACCGGGTTCTCCAACGTCTCTGAACTCTCACCGGGTTCTCCAACGTCTCTGAACTCTCACCGGGTTCTCCAACGTCTCTGAACTCTCACCGGGTTCTCCAACGTCTCTGAACTCTCACCAGGTTCTCTGAACTCTCACCAGGTTCTCTAACGTCTCTGAACTCTCACCAGGTTCTCTGACGTCTCTGAACTCTCACCGGGTTCTCTGAACTCTCACCAGGTTCTCTGACGTCTCTGAACTCTCACCGGGTTCTCTGAACTCTCACCGGGTTCTCTAACGTCTCTGAACTCTCACCAGGTTCTCTGAACTCTCACCGGGTTCTCTGAACTCTCACCAGGTTCTCTAACGTCTCTGAACTCTCACCGGGTTCTCTGAACTCTCACCAGGTTCTCTAACGTCTATGAACTCTCACCAGGTTCTCTAACGTCTCTGAACTCTCACGGGTTCTCTGAACTCTCACCGGGTTCTCCAACGTCTCTGAACTCTCACCGGGTTCTCCAACGTCTCTGAACTCTCACCAGGTTCTCTAACGTCTCTGAACTCTCACCAGGTTCTCTGACGTCTCTGAACTCTCACCGGGTTCTCTGACGTCTCTGAACTCTCACCAGGTTCTCTGAACTCTCACCAGGTTCTCTGACGTCTCTGAACTCTCACCGGGTTCTCTGAACTCTCACCGGGTTCTCTGAACTCTCACCGGGTTCTCTAACGTCTCTGAACTCTCACCAGGTTCTCTAACGTCTCTGAACTCTCACCAGGTTCTCTAACGTCTCTGAAC
Organism: Champsocephalus esox; assembly: GCA_036324585.1. Taxonomy (NCBI): domain Eukaryota; kingdom Metazoa; phylum Chordata; class Actinopteri; order Perciformes; family Channichthyidae; genus Champsocephalus; species Champsocephalus esox. Next base: position 1,709,924 of record CM070490.1, read on the forward strand.
TCTCACCGGGTTCTCTGAACTCTCACCAGGTTCTCTGAACTCTCACCAGGTTCTCTGACGTCTCTGAACTCTCACCGGGTTCTCTGAACTCTCACCGGGTTCTCTGAACTCTCACCGGGTTCTCTAACGTCTCTGAACTCTCACCAGGTTCTCTAACGTCTCTGAACTCTCACCAGGTTCTCTAACGTCTCTGAACTCTCACCGGGTTCTCTAACGTCTCTGAACTCTCACCGGGTTCTCTAACGTCTCTGAACTCTCACCGGGTTCTCTAACGTCTCTGAACTCTCACCAGGTTCTCTAACGTCTCTGAACTCTCACCGGGTTCTCTGAACTCTCACCGGGTTCTCTAACGTCTCTGAACTCTCACCAGGTTCTCGTTGACGATGCCGTCGCTGGCGGCGAAGAAGGCCAACACGTGAGAGATGAAGAACCTCTCCTCGTCCTTCAGAGCCTCCCAGTGCTGCACGTCCTTGGACAGATCCACCTGCAGACAGGAAGTTAGGATCAGCTGCTCTCAGACAGCAACAGGAAGTGAAACCGTTCCCCTCTGAGGGACTAATAAAGCTTTGGGGTCTGAAGAGCCGGACGTACCTCCTCCGCGGTCCAGAACGACGCCTCGGCCTTCTTGTACATCTGCCAGATGTCGTGGTACTGGATCGGGAAGACCACGAAGCGCCGAGGGTTCGCCTTCAGCAGCGGCTCCTCTTCCTCCATCGTCTTCATCGCTTTGGGCTGAGAGACAGGCGGTCAGACGCTGATACTACAAATACTACACAATGTACACAGATACTGCACTGTGTATACAGAGTCAAATACTACTGGAGTATTTCCATGTTCTGCTTCTATGTACTTCTGCTCCACTACATGTATTTATACCTTTAGTTACTTCTCCTCTCTGGATGAAGGATGTGAAACATAACCAAGTGTTGAATCAGACTTTAGTTCCACCTGGAGTGAATCCACCAGCTACCCTGCAGTCTACAAAGTACTTCAGACTAGCTGCTCCTCCACCAGCTACCCTGCAGTCTACAAAGTACTTCAGACTAGCTGCTCCTCCACCAGCTACCCTGCAGCCTACAAAGTACTTCAGACTAGCTGCACCTCCACCAGCTACCCTGCAGTCTACAAAGTACTTCAGACTAGCTGCTCCTCCACCAGCTACCCTGCAGTCTGCAAAGTACTTCAGACTAGCTGCACCTCCACCAGCTACCCTGCAGTCTACAAAGTACTTCAGACTAGCTGCACCTCCACCAGCTACCCTGCAGTCTACAAAGTACTTCAGACTAGCTGCTCCTCCACCAGCTACCCTGCAGTCTACAAAGTACTTCAGACTAGCTGCACCTCCACCAGCTACCCTGCAGTCTACAAAGTACTTCAGACTAGCTGCTCCTCCACCAGCTCTGAGAACACTTTCATGATCAATCTTTATAAAAAATATCATATATATTATTCTGAAATGGACCAATCTGCACAACGACCACTTTCACTGTCGCTACTATATATATATATATATATATATATATATATATAGATGATCATACTTATACTTGAAGTATATTCTGAATACAGTACTTGTAACTCCTCATAATAAAGACAGGAAGTGACGTCAGCTGATTTGAAACAACAGCTGACCGTCCAGTTTGGCGCCAGAACTGACACTTTAGGCGCCACCTCGACACAAACACTAACAACCCTACACTGCAGTGTGTGTAGAAATGTGCAGACACAGATGTGTGTGTGTGTGTGTGTGTGTAGAAATGTGCAGACACAGATGTGTGTGTGTGTAGAAATATGCAGACACAGATGTGTGTGTGTGTAGAAATATGCAGACACAGATGTGTGTGTGTGTGTGTAGAAATGTGCAGACACAGATGTGTGTGTGTGTAGAACTCACCTCAGAGTCGGAGAAGATTTTCCGCGCGGTTTTAGACGCTAAAATGCGCGTGGTGTTCAGGCTCGGGGGCTGGAAGAGAAACAATAATCTGATTAAACCGTGTATTTAATCGGATCCGAGTGAAACGCACGCGAGACAAAGCTGCCGCGGGTACACACCGCTGCCCGTTGTTTGACGACCCGAACAAAGAGTCATTTAAACGCTGCGTTTCAGTTCTTACCGTGTTTTCTTTGTCCAGCGCCATCTTGTTCATCTCACCGCTGAGAGAGTTCTCCTTCTTCGCGGACAGAGGCGCGCGAGCAGAAAGCATCGCGCGGGTTGGAGGTGAAACAAGTGACGGCGTGGGTTCAGGTGAAATCAGTCACGGCGTGGGTTCAGGTGAAATCAGTCACGGCGTGGGTTCAGGTGAAATCAGTCACGGTGTGAGAGTTAAGAGCAGGAGAGCGACTGAGCGGCTCCTGCTGCTGTCTGCTCCCTATTTATATTGGAATATTGGCGCCGGAACGCAGTCGGCCAATAGGAACGCCGCTCGCGCTTGGCCCTTTAAACTGACGCTATGCTGAGCCAATCAGGTGGCGAGTAGAGAGATCACGTGCTGCAGGCCAGCTGCCTGCGGGGGGAATCGACGTCTTTGTTTGGGCGAGGTTACAAAACCTCTCAGATTCCGACTCAAACACGACTTGGTTTATCATTAAAACCTTCACACGGGGTTCCGGATCCTGCAGGGGGCTAGGTTCATCATGAACACCTTCACACGGGGTTCCGGATCCTGCAGGGGGCTAGGTTCATCATGAACACCTTCACACGGGGTTCCGGATCCTGCAGGGGGCTTGGTTCATCATGAACACCTTCACACGGGGTTCCGGATCCTGCAGGGAGCTTGGTTCATCATGAACACCTTCACACGGGGTTCCGGATCCTGCAGGGGGCTTGGTTCACCAGGAACACCTTCACACGGGGTTCCGGATCCTGCAGGGGGCTAGGTTCATCAGGAACACCTTCACACGGGGTTCCGGATCCTGCAGGGGGCTTGGTTCATCAGGAACACCTTCACACGGGGTTCCGGATCCTGCAGGGGGCTTGGTTCATCATGAACACCTTCACACGGGGTTCCGGATCCTGCAGGGGGCTTGGTTCATCATGAACACCTTCACACGGGGTTCCGGATCCTGCAGGGGGCTTGGTTCATCATGAACACCTTCACACGGGGTTCCGGATCCTGCAGGGGGCTTGGTTCATCAGGAACACCTTCACACGGGGTTCCGGATCCTGCAGGGGGCTTGGTTCATCATGAACACCTTCACACGGGGGTTCCGGATCCTGCAGGGGGCTTGGTTCATCATGAACACCTTCACACGGGGTTCCGGATCCTGCAGGGTGCTGGAAGTCGTGTTGAGACTGCCACGACATGAATGAACCGGCTTCATTTCATTTAAACGACTGTATATTAGCTAAACTACCAGGTTACAAGTCTGTTCAAACACTGTATACACTGTTAAAATACTCATGTTCAAGTATCGTGTAGTACTCATTGTAGAGAAAATACTCCATTAAAACCAAAAGCAGCACATATCACATTCCAGAAGCCGAACTGTGAACAAGAAACCTCTTAGTTTATTGTAATTAGTGTTCCGTTCCACCCATGGTCCAAGTTACTTATAACGTTGGGTGGTTTCATCTTTAACACATCATCTTAAATTGTTCCTATATTGTGTCTCAAAATCTGAATGTATAAACTGTCCCTCTCTCTCTGTCCCTCTGTCTCTCTCTGTCTCTCTCTGTCCCTCTGTCTCTCTGTCTCTCTCTGTCCCTCTGTCTCTCTCTGTCTCTCTCTGTCCCTCTGTCTCTCCCTCTCTCTCTGTCCCTCTGTCTCTCTCTGTCTCTCTCTGTCCCTCTGTCTCTCTCTGTCCCTCTGTCTCTCTCTGTCCCTCTGTCTCTCTCTGTCCCTCTCTGTCTCTCTCTGTCCCTCTGTCTCTCTCTGTCCCTCTCTGTCCCTCTGTCTCTCTCTGTCTCTCTCTGTCCCTCTGTCTCTCTCTGTCTCTCTGTCCCTCTGTCTCTCTCTGTCCCTCTCTGTCCCTCTGTCTCTCTCTGTCCCTCTGTCTCTCTCTGTCCCTCTGTCTCTCTCTGTCCCTCTGTCTCTCTCTGTCCCTCTGTCTCTCTCTGTCCCTCTGTCTCTCTGTCCCTCTGTCTCTCTCTGTCCCTCTGTCTCTCTCTGTCCCTCTCTGTCTCTCTCTGTCCCTCTGTCTCTCTCTGTCCCTCTGTCTCTCTGTCTCTCTCTGTCCCTCTGTCTCTCTCTGTCCCTCTGTCTCTCTGTCCCTCTGTCCCTCTCTGTTAGTTACTTTATGAATGTCTTTTATACCTGCTGTTCATCTGTATTTCTGCTTCTTTTTTAACGTAAATCATCTTATATTTCTAAGTGTTCTTAAATGGAAGTGTTTATCCCAAGTGTTTGTCAGTCTGGTTAATATCTGGGTGTGGAGAGCGGAACGTAAGGCTGCTATTGAACCGTACAAATGCGTGTTTTACTCTCAATAACATATCTTGCATTATCGACAAATAGCGTTTCCGGTTTGTTTCCCGCTGGCGCCAACTGTTGTTGTTATTGTCTGTAATCTTAAATGTCGCCACAAATTAGTGCCAACATAATAATTTGTAAACTCCGCATTTAGTTATAACTCCGCATTTAGTTATAACTCCGCATTTAGTTATAACTCCGCATTTAGTTATAACTCCGCGTCCGGAGGCATCTTGTTCAGGAATCCGAAGTGAAACGTACATGATGGTTTTAAAGCAAACAACACGGCAACATATGCTCGTATTTCCCGGGGAAAGCAAAGAATAAACACACATTTAACGACTTATTTATCGATGATTCGTGTCTCTGGTCACCGGTAGGGTTGTGCCTCGGGTTAGCTCAGGGTTCAGGCTCTGAAACAACACTTTCATCTCCATTTTCAGCAACAAAGCAGACGCTATTCAGTGGATTTCCTCCAAACTGAATTTGACCGAGCAGCAACCGTTTCCACGTCACTGCTGAATGGAGCGCTCTGATTGGTTGATCGGGAAGACAACGTCACGGTGAGAGCGTCCCCTAGAGACCCGGATGAAAACAACCTGGAAGAGCGATTTTAGAGTCAAAATAAATACACATATCATGTTAACAAAACTGTAAGAAATATCCTGCATGATATCTAAGACAAGGACAATAATATTTGCATCAATATTTGTGGAATAATACTTTAATATTCGTAGACGGCATTGAGTGTTTTATAAAATACAGGAAAAAGTCGGAGGTTTTAAAACCATAGAAAGACAAATACTGAGCACGACTCTCAAACAAGAGCACAGCCAGGGCACCGGTGAACCACAACGACCATTGGGAAACATGACGGTGCGTTCACTGGCCCTCTCTCTGCCTGACGGTGCGTTCACTGGCCCTCTCTCTGCCTGACGGTGCGTTCACTGGCCCTCTCTCTCTCTGCCTGACGGTGCGTTCACTGGCCCTCTCTCTCTCTGACGGTGCGTTCACTGGCCCTCTCTCTCTCTGCCTGACGGTGCGTTCACTGGCCCTCTCTCTGCCTGACGGTGCGTTCACTGGCCCTCTCTCTGCCTGACGGTGCGTTCACTGACCCTCTCTCTCTGCCTGACGGTGCGTTCACTGACCCTCTCTCTGCCTGACGGTGCGTTCACTGGCCCTCTCTCTCTGCCTGACGGTGCGTTCACTGGCCCTCTCTCTGCCTGACGGTGCGTTCACTGACCCTCTCTCTCTGCCTGACGGTGCGTTCACTGGCCCTCTCTCTCCCTGACGGTGCGTTCATTGACCCTCTCTCTCTCTGACGGTGCGTTCACTGGCCCTCTCTCTCTCTAACGGTGCGTTTCACTGGCCCTCTCTCTCCCTGACGGTGCGTTCACTGGCCCTCTCTCTCTGACGGTGCGTTCACTGACCCTCTCTCTCCCTGACGGTGCGTTCACTGGCCCTCTCTCTCTGCCTGACGGTGCGTTCACTGTCCCTCTCTCTCCCTGACGGTGCGTTCACTGGCCCTCTCTCTCTCCCTGAGGACGCGTTCACTGACCCTCTCTCTCTCTCTCTCTCTCTCTCTGCCTAACTGTGCGTTCACTGACCCTCTCTCTCTCTGCCAGACGGTGCGTTCACTGACCCTCTCTCTCTCTGCCTGACGGTGCGTTCACTGACCCTCTCTCTGGTCCCTTGCATGGGAAACATGTTGTCTGCCAGATATAACACGTGCAGAGAGAGGTAAAGACATGTGGAGATAGTCGTGTTGCTAAACCTGAAGAACCTCTCGAGGTGCGAGGAGGACAACTTTAAAACATTATCTGAGTTCTTAGAAAGTACCGCGTTGATGAAGAGGATCTCGTTGTGTTATTTTGATTGAGTTATTTCTCTTTGTTCTCACGTTCTGCGGTCAGCACTCCAGTCCAGAAGGTGGCGGTACATGCACATACAAGCTGTTCGCCAACCACCACGGCTGCTTGTTTCCACTCGGTGTCTTTACGCAGGGGGACCGACGGTGTCATGGCTGCAGCCGCCGAAAGCATGAAGGTGGAGGCTGGAGGGGAGGAGGACAAACTGCAGACCCTCAAAGGTCAGACTAGAATCAAGTTATTGTTATCAATTAAAATAAAACTGCGTGACGTCACCATTCCTCTCTGACGTCACGGTCTGTTGGTCAACAGTCCCTGCTTCAGGGTTACCTGTCCACCTGTCAGTGTGTGTGTCCAGACAGAGAGACAGAGAGGCTGTCTCCTACAGTCCGGGATACACAATACAAATACATATCAACATATGTATATATACACACCTGTATACCCACTTATATATATATATACATAATCAACATAGACACATGTATACATATACACACATTAAGTAACTAAAAAACACAACAGTCAATATATACAAAGTAAAGTGTGTGTGTGTGTGTGTGTGTGTGTGTGTGTGTGTGTGTGTGTGTCAAGGGTGACACGTTTTAATATCAGTAATAAAGAATATCTTTGCAGCAGCTTGTTACTGCACTAGTTGTCAATTATTATTATTAGTATTGTAAGCGTCTCTGTGTGTGTATATATATATATAGTTTGTGGGGGGTGGTGCTTAATGCAGCATTCTGCACTTAAAGGTGGGTTAGGTTATTTTGGAGAAACCTGAGGCCTGTCCTACGAAGCCGGTTCAACCTAACCTGATCTGTTTGAGTTAGCCGGTCGGCCTAATCCAGTACTTTCTACTTCTCTCATGTTGAACTCAAATACCTGTACTTTCTACTTCTTACATGTTGAACTCAAATACCTGTACTTTCTACTTCTCTCATGTTGAACTCAAATACCTGTACTTTCTACTTCTTACATGTTGAACTCAAATACCTGTACTTTCTACTTCTCTCATGTTGAACTCAAATACCTGTACTTTCTACTTCTCTCATGTTGAAATAAAATACCTGAACTTTCTACTTCTTACATGTTGAACTCAAATACCTGTACTTTCTACTTCTTACATGTTGAACTCAAATACCTGTACTTTCTACTTCTCACATGTTGAACTAAAATACCTGTACTTTCTACTTCTTACATGTTGAACTCAAATACCTGTACTTTCTACTTCTCTCATGTTGAACTCAAATACCTGTACTTTCTACTTCTCTCATGTTGAACCCAAATACCTGTACTTTCTACTTCTTACATGTTGAACTCAAATACCTGTACTTTCTACTTCTCTCATGTTAAACTCAAATACCTGTACTTTCTACTTCTCTCATGTTGAACTCAAATACCTGTACTTTCTACTTCTCTCATGTTGAACTCAAATACCTGTACTTTCTACTTCTCTCATGTTGAACTCAAATACCTGTACTTTCTACTTCTCTCATGTTGAACTCAAATACCTGTACTTTCTACTTCTCTCATGTTGAACTAAAATACCTGAACTTTCTACTTCTTACATGTTGAACTCAAATACCTGTACTTTCTACTTCTCTCATGTTGAACTCAAATACCTGTACTTTCTACTTCTCTCATGTTGAACTCAAATACCTGTACTTTCTACTTCTCTCATGTTGAACTCAAATACCTGTACTTTCTACTTCTCTCATGTTGAACTAAAATACCTGAACTTTCTACTTCTTACATGTTGAACTCAAATACCTGTACTTTCTACTTCTCTCATGTTGAACTCAAATACCTGTACTTTCTACTTCTCTCATGTTGAAATAAAATACCTGACTTTCTACTTCTTACATGTTGAACTCAAATACCTGTACTTTCTACTTCTTACATGTTGAACTCAAATACCTGTACTTTCTACTTCTCACATGTTGAACTAAAATACCTGTACTTTCTACTTCTTACATGTTGAACTCAAATACCTGTACTTTCTACTTCTCTCATGTTGAACTCAAATACCTGTACTTTCTACTTCTCTCATGTTGAACCCAAATACCTGTACTTTCTACTTCTTACATGTTGAACTCAAATACCTGTACTTTCTACTTCTCTCATGTTAAACTCAAATACCTGTACTTTCTACTTCTCTCATGTTGAACTCAAATACCTGTACTTTCTACTTCTCTCATGTTGAACTCAAATACCTGTACTTTCTACTTCTCTCATGTTGAACTCAAATACCTGTACTTTCTACTTCTCTCATGTTGAACTCAAATACCTGTACTTTCTACTTCTCTCATGTTGAACTCAAATACCTGTACTTTCTACTTCTCTCATGTTGAACTCAAATACCTGTACTTTCTACTTCTCTCATGTTGAACTAAAATACCTGAACTTTCTACTTCTTACATGTTGAACTCAAATACCTGTACTTTCTACTTCTCTCATGTTGAACTCAAATACCTGTACTTTCTACTTCTCTCATGTTGAACTCAAATACCTGTACTTTCTACTTCTCTCATGTTGAACTCAAATACCTGTACTTTCTACTTCTCTCATGTTGAACTAAAATACCTGAACTTTCTACTTCTTACATGTTGAACTCAAATACCTGTACTTTCTACTTCTCTCATGTTGAACTCAAATACCTGTACTTTCTACTTCTCTCATGTTGAACTCAAATACCTGTACTTTCTACTTCTCTCATGTTGAACTCAAATACCTGTACTTTCTACTTCTCTCATGTTGAACTCAAATACCTGTACTTTCTACTTCTTACATGTTGAACTCAAATACCTGTACTTTCTACTTCTCTCATGTTGAACTCAAATACCTGTACTTTCTACTTCTTACATGTTGAACTCAAATACCTGTACTTTCTACTTCTCTCATGTTGAACTCAAATACCTGTACTTTCTACTTCTCACATGTTGAACTCAAATACCTGTACTTTCTACTTCTTACATGTTGAACACAAATACCTGTACTTTCTACTTCTCTCATGTTGAACTCAAATACCTGTACTTTCTACTTCTCTCATGTTGAACTCAAATACCTGTACTTTCTACTTCTCTCATGTTGAACTCAAATACCTGTACTTTCTACTTCTTACATGTTGAACTCAAATACCTGTACTTTCTACTTCTTACATGTTGAACTCAAATACCTGTACTTTCTACTTCTCTCATGTTGAACTCAAATACCTGTACTTTCTACTTCTTACATGTTGAACTCAAATACCTGTACTTTCTACTTCTCTCATGTTGAACTCAAATACCTGTACTTTCTACTTCTCTCATGTTGAAACTCAAATACCTGAACTTTCTACTTCTTACATGTTGAACTCAAATACCTGTACTTTCTACTTCTTACATGTTGAACTCAAATACCTGTACTTTCTACTTCTCACATGTTGAACTCAAATACCTGTACTTTCTACTTCTTACATGTTGAACTCAAATACCTGTACTTTCTACTTCTCTCATGTTGAACTCAAATACCTGTACTTTCTACTTCTCTCATGTTGAACTCAAATACCTGTACTTTCTACTTCTTACATGTTGAACTCAAATACCTGTACTTTCTACTTCTCTCATGTTAAACTCAAATACCTGTACTTTCTACTTCTCTCATGTTGAACTCAAATACCTGTACTTTCTACTTCTCTCATGTTGAACTCAAATACCTGTACTTTCTACTTCTCTCATGTTGAACTCAAATACCTGTACTTTCTACTTCTCTCATGTTGAACTCAAATACCTGTACTTTCTACTTCTCTCATGTTGAACTCAAATACCTGTACTTTCTACTTCTCTACATGTTGAACTCAAATACCTGTACTTTCTACTTCTCTCATGTTGAACTCAAATACCTGTACTTTCTACTTCTCTCATGTTGAACTCAAATACCTGTACTTTCTACTTCTCTCATGTTGAACTCAAATACCTGTACTTTCTACTTCTCTCATGTTGAACTAAAATACCTGAACTTTCTACTTCTTACATGTTGAACTCAAATACCTGTACTTTCTACTTCTCTCATGTTGAACTCAAATACCTGTACTTTCTACTTCTCTCATGTTGAAATCAAATACCTGTACTTTCTACTTCTTACATGTTGAACTCAAATACCTGTACTTTCTACTTCTTACATGTTGAACTCAAATACCTGTACTTTCTACTTCTCACATGTTGAACTCAAATACCTGTACTTTCTACTTCTCTCATGTTGAACTCAAATACCTGTACTTTCTACTTCTCTCATGTTGAACTCAAATACCTGTACTTTCTACTTCTCTCATGTTGAACCCAAATACCTGTACTTTCTACTTCTTACATGTTGAACTCAAATACCTGTACTTTCTACTTCTCTCATGTTAAACTCAAATACCTGTACTTTCTACTTCTCTCATGTTGAACTCAAATACCTGTACTTTCTACTTCTCTCATGTTAAACTCAAATACCTGTACTTTCTACTTCTCTCATGTTGAACTCAAATACCTGTACTTTCTACTTCTCTACATGTTGAACTCAAATACCTGTACTTTCTACTTCTCTCATGTTGAACTCAAATACCTGTACTTTCTACTTCTCTACATGTTGAACTCAAATACCTGTACTTTCTACTTCTCTCATGTTGAACTCAAAATACCTGTACTTTCTACTTCTTACATGTTGAACTCAAATACCTGTACTTTCTACTTCTCTCATGTTGAACTCAAATACCTGTACTTTCTACTTCTCTCATGTTGAACTCAAATACCTGTACTTTCTACTTCTCATCATGTTGAACTCAAATACCTGTACTTTCTACTTCTCTCATGTTGAACTCAAATACCTGAACTTTCTACTTCTTACATGTTGAACTCAAATACCTGTACTTTCTACTTCTCTCATGTTGAACTCAAATACCTGTACTTTCTACTTCTCTCATGTTGAACTCAAATACCTGTACTTTCTACTTCTCTCATGTTGAACTCAAATTTTGTTATATGTTTTTATTTTTTGTTTAAATTGTTTGATATTGTAAATTTATTTTTTCTTTTTATTGTTTTATAAGTATATAACTATTAATTTTAGTTAGATT
>CM070490.1:1721798-1756798 GCA_036324585.1 Champsocephalus esox
GGTTCTCTAACGTCTCTGAACTCTCACCAGGTTCTCTGACGTCTCTGAACTCTCACCGGGTTCTCTGAACTCTCACCGGGTTCTCTGAACTCTCACCGGGTTCTCTGAACTCTCACCAGGTTCTCTGAACTCTCACCAGGTTCTCTGAACTCTCACCAGGTTCTCTAACGTCTATGAACTCTCACCAGGTTCTCTAACGTCTCTGAACTCTCACCGGGTTCTCTGAACTCTCACCGGGTTCTCTAACGTCTCTGAACTCTCACCGGGTTCTCTAACGTCTCTGAACTCTCACCGGGTTCTCCAACGTCTCTGAACTCTCACCGGGTTCTCTGAACTCTCACCAGGTTCTCCAACGTCTCTGAACTCTCACCGGGTTCTCTGAACTCTCACCAGGTTCTCCACGTCTCTGAACTCTCACCGGGTTCTCTGAACTCTCACCAGGTTCTCTAACGTCTCTGAACTCTCACCGGGTTCTCTCACGTCTCTGAACTCTCACCGGGTTCTCTCACGTCTCTGAACTCTCACCGGGTTCTCTGAACTCTCACCAGGTTCTCTCACGTCTATGAACTCTCACCAGGTTCTCTGAACTCTCACCGGGTTCTCTAACGTCTCTGAACTCTCACCGGGTTCTCCAACGTCTCTGAACTCTCACCGGGTTCTCAACGTCTCTGAACTCTCACCAGGTTCTCTAACGTCTCTGAACTCTCACCAGGTTCTCTGACGTCTCTGAACTCTCACCGGGTTCTCCAACGTCTCTGAACTCTCACCAGGTTCTCTAACGTCTCTGAACTCTCACCAGGTTCTCTGACGTCTCTGAACTCTCACCGGGTTCTCTGAACTCTCACCAGGTTCTCTGAACTCTCACCAGGTTCTCTGACGTCTCTGAACTCTCACCGGGTTCTCTGAACTCTCACCGGGTTCTCTGAACTCTCACCAGGTTCTCTGAACTCTCACCAGGTTCTCTAACGTCTCTGAACTCTCACCGGGTTCTCCAACGTCTCTGAACTCTCACCGGGTTCTCCAACGTCTCTGAACTCTCACCAGGTTCTCTGACGTCTCTGAACTCTCACCGGGTTCTCTGAACTCTCACCGGGTTCTCTGAACTCTCACCGGGTTCTCTGAACTCTCACCAGGTTCTCTGAACTCTCACCAGGTTCTCTGAACTCTCACCAGGTTCTCTAACGTCTATGAACTCTCACCAGGTTCTCTAACGTCTCTGAACTCTCACCGGGTTCTCTGAACTCTCACCGGGTTCTCTAACGTCTCTGAACTCTCACCGGGTTCTCCAACGTCTCTGAACTCTCACCAGGTTCTCTAACGTCTCTGAACTCTCACCGGGTTCTCCAACGTCTCTGAACTCTCACCGGGTTCTCTGAACTCTCACCAGGTTCTCCAACGTCTCTGAACTCTCACCGGGTTCTCTGAACTCTCACCAGGTTCTCTAACGTCTCTGAACTCTCACCGGGTTCTCTCACGTCTCTGAACTCTCACCGGGTTCTCTCACGTCTCTGAACTCTCACCGGGTTCTCTGAACTCTCACCAGGTTCTCTCACGTCTATGAACTCTCACCAGGTTCTCTAACGTCTCTGAACTCTCACCGGGTTCTCTGAACTCTCACCGGGTTCTCTAACGTCTCTGAACTCTCACCGGGTTCTCCAACGTCTCTGAACTCTCACCGGGTTCTCCAACGTCTCTGAACTCTCACCAGGTTCTCTAACGTCTCTGAACTCTCACCAGGTTCTCTGAACTCTCACCAGGTTCTCTGACGTCTCTGAACTCTCACCAGGTTCTCTGACGTCTCTGAACTCTCACCGGGTTCTCTGAACTCTCACCGGGTTCTCTGAACTCTCACCGGGTTCTCTGAACGTCTCTGAACTCTCACCGGGTTCTCTGAACTCTCACCAGGTTCTCTAACGTCTATGAACTCTCACCAGGTTCTCTAACGTCTCTGAACTCTCACGGGTTCTCTGAACTCTCACCGGGTTCTCTAACGTCTCTGAACTCTCACCGGGTTCTCTAACGTCTCTGAACTCTCACCAGGTTCTCTAACGTCTCTGAACTCTCACCAGGTTCTCTAACGTCTCTGAACTCTCACCGGGTTCTCTGAACTCTCACCAGGTTCTCTCACGTCTATGAACTCTCACCAGGTTCTCTAACGTCTCTGAACTCTCACCGGGTTCTCTGAACTCTCACCAGGTTCTCTAACGTCTCTGAACTCTCACCGGGTTCTCTAACGTCTCTGAACTCTCACCGGGTTCTCTAACGTCTCTGAACTCTCACCGGGTTCTCCAACGTCTCTGAACTCTCACCAGGTTCTCTAACGTCTCTGAACTCTCACCGGGTTCTCTAACGTCTCTGAACTCTCACCGGGTTCTCTAACGTCTCTGAACTCTCACCGGGTTCTCCAACGTCTCTGAACTCTCACCAGGTTCTCTAACGTCTCTGAACTCTCACCAGGTTCTCTGACGTCTCTGAACTCTCACCGGGTTCTCTGACGTCTCTGAACTCTCACCAGGTTCTCTGAACTCTCACCAGGTTCTCTGACGTCTCTGAACTCTCACCGGGTTCTCTGAACTCTCACCGGGTTCTCTGAACTCTCACCAGGTTCTCTAACGTCTCTGAACTCTCACCGGGTTCTCTGAACTCTCACCGGGTTCTCTGAACTCTCACCGGGTTCTCTAACGTCTCTGAACTCTCACCAGGTTCTCTGAACTCTCACCGGGTTCTCTAACGTCTCTGAACTCTCACCAGGTTCTCTGAACTCTCACCGGGTTCTCTAACGTCTCTGAACTCTCACCAGGTTCTCTAACGTCTCTGAACTCTCACCGGGTTCTCTAACGTCTCTGAACTCTCACCGGGTTCTCTGAACTCTCACCAGGTTCTCTCACGTCTATGAACTCTCACCAGGTTCTCTAACGTCTCTGAACTCTCACCGGGTTCTCTGAACTCTCACCAGGTTCTCTAACGTCTCTGAACTCTCACCGGGTTCTCTAACGTCTCTGAACTCTCACCGGGTTCTCTAACGTCTCTGAACTCTCACCGGGTTCTCCAACGTCTCTGAACTCTCACCAGGTTCTCTAACGTCTCTGAACTCTCACCGGGTTCTCTAACGTCTCTGAACTCTCACCGGGTTCTCTAACGTCTCTGAACTCTCACCGGGTTCTCCAACGTCTCTGAACTCTCACCAGGTTCTCTAACGTCTCTGAACTCTCACCAGGTTCTCTGACGTCTCTGAACTCTCACCGGGTTCTCTGACGTCTCTGAACTCTCACCAGGTTCTCTGAACTCTCACCAGGTTCTCTGACGTCTCTGAACTCTCACCGGGTTCTCTGAACTCTCACCGGGTTCTCTGAACTCTCACCAGGTTCTCTAACGTCTCTGAACTCTCACCGGGTTCTCTGAACTCTCACCGGGTTCTCTGAACTCTCACCGGGTTCTCTAACGTCTCTGAACTCTCACCAGGTTCTCTGAACTCTCACCGGGTTCTCTAACGTCTCTGAACTCTCACCAGGTTCTCTGAACTCTCACCGGGTTCTCTAACGTCTCTGAACTCTCACCAGGTTCTCTAACGTCTCTGAACTCTCACCGGGTTCTCTAACGTCTCTGAACTCTCACCGGGTTCTCCAACGTCTCTGAACTCTCACCAGGTTCTCTAACGTCTCTGAACTCTCACCGGGTTCTCCAACGTCTCTGAACTCTCACCAGGTTCTCTAACGTCTCTGAACTCTCACCAGGTTCTCTGAACTCTCACCAGGTTCTCTGACGTCTCTGAACTCTCACCAGGTTCTCTGAACTCTCACCAGGTTCTCTGACGTCTCTGAACTCTCACCGGGTTCTCTGAACTCTCACCGGGTTCTCTGAACGTCTCTGAACTCTCACCGGGTTCTCTGAACTCTCACCAGGTTCTCTAACGTCTATGAACTCTCACCAGGTTCTCTAACGTCTCTGAACTCTCACGGGTTCTCTGAACTCTCACCGGGTTCTCTAACGTCTCTGAACTCTCACCGGGTTCTCTAACGTCTCTGAACTCTCACCAGGTTCTCTAACGTCTCTGAACTCTCACCAGGTTCTCTGACGTCTCTGAACTCTCACCGGGTTCTCTGAACTCTCACCGGGTTCTCTGAACTCTCACCGGGTTCTCTGAACTCTCACCAGGTTCTCTGAACTCTCACCAGGTTCTCTGAACTCTCACCAGGTTCTCTAACGTCTATGAACTCTCACCAGGTTCTCTAACGTCTCTGAACTCTCACCGGGTTCTCTGAACTCTCACCGGGTTCTCTAACGTCTCTGAACTCTCACCGGGTTCTCTAACGTCTCTGAACTCTCACCGGGTTCTCCAACGTCTCTGAACTCTCACCGGGTTCTCTGAACTCTCACCAGGTTCTCCAACGTCTCTGAACTCTCACCGGGTTCTCTGAACTCTCACCAGGTTCTCCAACGTCTCTGAACTCTCACCGGGTTCTCTGAACTCTCACCAGGTTCTCTAACGTCTCTGAACTCTCACCGGGTTCTCTCACGTCTCTGAACTCTCACCGGGTTCTCTCACGTCTCTGAACTCTCACCGGGTTCTCTGAACTCTCACCAGGTTCTCTCACGTCTATGAACTCTCACCAGGTTCTCTGAACTCTCACCGGGTTCTCTAACGTCTCTGAACTCTCACCGGGTTCTCTAACGTCTCTGAACTCTCACCGGGTTCTCCAACGTCTCTGAACTCTCACCAGGTTCTCTAACGTCTCTGAACTCTCACCAGGTTCTCTGACGTCTCTGAACTCTCACCGGGTTCTCCAACGTCTCTGAACTCTCACCAGGTTCTCTAACGTCTCTGAACTCTCACCAGGTTCTCTGACGTCTCTGAACTCTCACCGGGTTCTCTGAACTCTCACCAGGTTCTCTGAACTCTCACCAGGTTCTCTGACGTCTCTGAACTCTCACCGGGTTCTCTGAACTCTCACCGGGTTCTCTGAACTCTCACCAGGTTCTCTGAACTCTCACCAGGTTCTCTAACGTCTCTGAACTCTCACCGGGTTCTCCAACGTCTCTGAACTCTCACCGGGTTCTCCAACGTCTCTGAACTCTCACCAGGTTCTCTGACGTCTCTGAACTCTCACCGGGTTCTCTGAACTCTCACCGGGTTCTCTGAACTCTCACCGGGTTCTCTGAACTCTCACCAGGTTCTCTGAACTCTCACCAGGTTCTCTGAACTCTCACCAGGTTCTCTAACGTCTATGAACTCTCACCAGGTTCTCTAACGTCTCTGAACTCTCACCGGGTTCTCTGAACTCTCACCGGGTTCTCTAACGTCTCTGAACTCTCACCGGGTTCTCCAACGTCTCTGAACTCTCACCAGGTTCTCTAACGTCTCTGAACTCTCACCGGGTTCTCCAACGTCTCTGAACTCTCACCGGGTTCTCTGAACTCTCACCAGGTTCTCCAACGTCTCTGAACTCTCACCGGGTTCTCTGAACTCTCACCAGGTTCTCTAACGTCTCTGAACTCTCACCGGGTTCTCTCACGTCTCTGAACTCTCACCGGGTTCTCTCACGTCTCTGAACTCTCACCGGGTTCTCTGAACTCTCACCAGGTTCTCTCACGTCTATGAACTCTCACCAGGTTCTCTAACGTCTCTGAACTCTCACCGGGTTCTCTGAACTCTCACCGGGTTCTCTAACGTCTCTGAACTCTCACCGGGTTCTCCAACGTCTCTGAACTCTCACCGGGTTCTCCAACGTCTCTGAACTCTCACCAGGTTCTCTAACGTCTCTGAACTCTCACCAGGTTCTCTGAACTCTCACCAGGTTCTCTGACGTCTCTGAACTCTCACCAGGTTCTCTGACGTCTCTGAACTCTCACCGGGTTCTCTGAACTCTCACCGGGTTCTCTGAACTCTCACCGGGTTCTCTGAACGTCTCTGAACTCTCACCGGGTTCTCTGAACTCTCACCAGGTTCTCTAACGTCTATGAACTCTCACCAGGTTCTCTAACGTCTCTGAACTCTCACGGGTTCTCTGAACTCTCACCGGGTTCTCTAACGTCTCTGAACTCTCACCGGGTTCTCTAACGTCTCTGAACTCTCACCAGGTTCTCTAACGTCTCTGAACTCTCACCAGGTTCTCTAACGTCTCTGAACTCTCACCGGGTTCTCTGAACTCTCACCAGGTTCTCTCACGTCTATGAACTCTCACCAGGTTCTCTAACGTCTCTGAACTCTCACCGGGTTCTCTGAACTCTCACCAGGTTCTCTAACGTCTCTGAACTCTCACCGGGTTCTCTAACGTCTCTGAACTCTCACCGGGTTCTCTAACGTCTCTGAACTCTCACCGGGTTCTCCAACGTCTCTGAACTCTCACCAGGTTCTCTAACGTCTCTGAACTCTCACCGGGTTCTCTAACGTCTCTGAACTCTCACCGGGTTCTCTAACGTCTCTGAACTCTCACCGGGTTCTCCAACGTCTCTGAACTCTCACCAGGTTCTCTAACGTCTCTGAACTCTCACCAGGTTCTCTGACGTCTCTGAACTCTCACCGGGTTCTCTGACGTCTCTGAACTCTCACCAGGTTCTCTGAACTCTCACCAGGTTCTCTGACGTCTCTGAACTCTCACCGGGTTCTCTGAACTCTCACCGGGTTCTCTGAACTCTCACCAGGTTCTCTAACGTCTCTGAACTCTCACCGGGTTCTCTGAACTCTCACCGGGTTCTCTGAACTCTCACCGGGTTCTCTAACGTCTCTGAACTCTCACCAGGTTCTCTGAACTCTCACCGGGTTCTCTAACGTCTCTGAACTCTCACCAGGTTCTCTGAACTCTCACCGGGTTCTCTAACGTCTCTGAACTCTCACCAGGTTCTCTAACGTCTCTGAACTCTCACCGGGTTCTCTAACGTCTCTGAACTCTCACCGGGTTCTCTGAACTCTCACCAGGTTCTCTCACGTCTATGAACTCTCACCAGGTTCTCTAACGTCTCTGAACTCTCACCGGGTTCTCTGAACTCTCACCAGGTTCTCTAACGTCTCTGAACTCTCACCGGGTTCTCTAACGTCTCTGAACTCTCACCGGGTTCTCTAACGTCTCTGAACTCTCACCGGGTTCTCCAACGTCTCTGAACTCTCACCAGGTTCTCTAACGTCTCTGAACTCTCACCGGGTTCTCTAACGTCTCTGAACTCTCACCGGGTTCTCTAACGTCTCTGAACTCTCACCGGGTTCTCCAACGTCTCTGAACTCTCACCAGGTTCTCTAACGTCTCTGAACTCTCACCAGGTTCTCTGACGTCTCTGAACTCTCACCGGGTTCTCTGACGTCTCTGAACTCTCACCAGGTTCTCTGAACTCTCACCAGGTTCTCTGACGTCTCTGAACTCTCACCGGGTTCTCTGAACTCTCACCGGGTTCTCTGAACTCTCACCAGGTTCTCTAACGTCTCTGAACTCTCACCGGGTTCTCTGAACTCTCACCGGGTTCTCTGAACTCTCACCGGGTTCTCTAACGTCTCTGAACTCTCACCAGGTTCTCTGAACTCTCACCGGGTTCTCTAACGTCTCTGAACTCTCACCAGGTTCTCTGAACTCTCACCGGGTTCTCTAACGTCTCTGAACTCTCACCAGGTTCTCTAACGTCTCTGAACTCTCACCGGGTTCTCTAACGTCTCTGAACTCTCACCGGGTTCTCCAACGTCTCTGAACTCTCACCAGGTTCTCTAACGTCTCTGAACTCTCACCGGGTTCTCCAACGTCTCTGAACTCTCACCAGGTTCTCTAACGTCTCTGAACTCTCACCAGGTTCTCTGAACTCTCACCAGGTTCTCTGACGTCTCTGAACTCTCACCAGGTTCTCTGAACTCTCACCAGGTTCTCTGACGTCTCTGAACTCTCACCGGGTTCTCTGAACTCTCACCGGGTTCTCTGAACGTCTCTGAACTCTCACCGGGTTCTCTGAACTCTCACCAGGTTCTCTAACGTCTATGAACTCTCACCAGGTTCTCTAACGTCTCTGAACTCTCACGGGTTCTCTGAACTCTCACCGGGTTCTCTAACGTCTCTGAACTCTCACCGGGTTCTCTAACGTCTCTGAACTCTCACCAGGTTCTCTAACGTCTCTGAACTCTCACCAGGTTCTCTAACGTCTCTGAACTCTCACCGGGTTCTCTGAACTCTCACCAGGTTCTCTCACGTCTATGAACTCTCACCAGGTTCTCTAACGTCTCTGAACTCTCACCGGGTTCTCTGAACTCTCACCAGGTTCTCTAACGTCTCTGAACTCTCACCGGGTTCTCTAACGTCTCTGAACTCTCACCGGGTTCTCTAACGTCTCTGAACTCTCACCGGGTTCTCCAACGTCTCTGAACTCTCACCAGGTTCTCTAACGTCTCTGAACTCTCACCGGGTTCTCTGAACTCTCACCAGGTTCTCTAACGTCTCTGAACTCTCACCGGGTTCTCTAACGTCTCTGAACTCTCACCGGGTTCTCTAACGTCTCTGAACTCTCACCGGGTTCTCCAACGTCTCTGAACTCTCACCAGGTTCTCTAACGTCTCTGAACTCTCACCGGGTTCTCTAACGTCTCTGAACTCTCACCGGGTTCTCTAACGTCTCTGAACTCTCACCGGGTTCTCCAACGTCTCTGAACTCTCACCAGGTTCTCTAACGTCTCTGAACTCTCACCAGGTTCTCTGACGTCTCTGAACTCTCACCGGGTTCTCTGACGTCTCTGAACTCTCACCGGGTTCTCTAACGTCTCTGAACTCTCACCGGGTTCTCCAACGTCTCTGAACTCTCACCAGGTTCTCTAACGTCTCTGAACTCTCACCGGGTTCTCTAACGTCTCTGAACTCTCACCGGGTTCTCTAACGTCTCTGAACTCTCACCGGGTTCTCCAACGTCTCTGAACTCTCACCAGGTTCTCTAACGTCTCTGAACTCTCACCAGGTTCTCTGACGTCTCTGAACTCTCACCGGGTTCTCTGACGTCTCTGAACTCTCACCGGGTTCTCTGACGTCTCTGAACTCTCACCAGGTTCTCTGAACTCTCACCAGGTTCTCTGACGTCTCTGAACTCTCACCGGGTTCTCTGAACTCTCACCGGGTTCTCTGAACTCTCACCAGGTTCTCTAACGTCTCTGAACTCTCACCGGGTTCTCTGAACTCTCACCGGGTTCTCTGAACTCTCACCGGGTTCTCTGAACTCTCACCAGGTTCTCTGAACTCTCACCAGGTTCTCTGAACTCTCACCAGGTTCTCTAACGTCTATGAACTCTCACCAGGTTCTCTAACGTCTCTGAACTCTCACCGGGTTCTCTGAACTCTCACCGGGTTCTCTAACGTCTCTGAACTCTCACCGGGTTCTCCAACGTCTCTGAACTCTCACCAGGTTCTCTAACGTCTCTGAACTCTCACCGGGTTCTCCAACGTCTCTGAACTCTCACCGGGTTCTCTGAACTCTCACCAGGTTCTCCAACGTCTCTGAACTCTCACCGGGTTCTCTGAACTCTCACCAGGTTCTCTAACGTCTCTGAACTCTCACCGGGTTCTCTCACGTCTCTGAACTCTCACCGGGTTCTCTCACGTCTCTGAACTCTCACCGGGTTCTCTGAACTCTCACCAGGTTCTCTCACGTCTATGAACTCTCACCAGGTTCTCTAACGTCTCTGAACTCTCACCGGGTTCTCTGAACTCTCACCGGGTTCTCTAACGTCTCTGAACTCTCACCGGGTTCTCCAACGTCTCTGAACTCTCACCGGGTTCTCCAACGTCTCTGAACTCTCACCAGGTTCTCTAACGTCTCTGAACTCTCACCAGGTTCTCTGAACTCTCACCAGGTTCTCTGACGTCTCTGAACTCTCACCAGGTTCTCTGACGTCTCTGAACTCTCACCGGGTTCTCTGAACTCTCACCGGGTTCTCTGAACTCTCACCGGGTTCTCTGAACGTCTCTGAACTCTCACCGGGTTCTCTGAACTCTCACCAGGTTCTCTAACGTCTATGAACTCTCACCAGGTTCTCTAACGTCTCTGAACTCTCACGGGTTCTCTGAACTCTCACCGGGTTCTCTAACGTCTCTGAACTCTCACCGGGTTCTCTAACGTCTCTGAACTCTCACCAGGTTCTCTAACGTCTCTGAACTCTCACCAGGTTCTCTAACGTCTCTGAACTCTCACCGGGTTCTCTGAACTCTCACCAGGTTCTCTCACGTCTATGAACTCTCACCAGGTTCTCTAACGTCTCTGAACTCTCACCGGGTTCTCTGAACTCTCACCAGGTTCTCTAACGTCTCTGAACTCTCACCGGGTTCTCTAACGTCTCTGAACTCTCACCGGGTTCTCTAACGTCTCTGAACTCTCACCGGGTTCTCCAACGTCTCTGAACTCTCACCAGGTTCTCTAACGTCTCTGAACTCTCACCGGGTTCTCTAACGTCTCTGAACTCTCACCGGGTTCTCTAACGTCTCTGAACTCTCACCGGGTTCTCCAACGTCTCTGAACTCTCACCAGGTTCTCTAACGTCTCTGAACTCTCACCAGGTTCTCTGACGTCTCTGAACTCTCACCGGGTTCTCTGACGTCTCTGAACTCTCACCAGGTTCTCTGAACTCTCACCAGGTTCTCTGACGTCTCTGAACTCTCACCGGGTTCTCTGAACTCTCACCGGGTTCTCTGAACTCTCACCAGGTTCTCTAACGTCTCTGAACTCTCACCGGGTTCTCTGAACTCTCACCGGGTTCTCTGAACTCTCACCGGGTTCTCTAACGTCTCTGAACTCTCACCAGGTTCTCTGAACTCTCACCGGGTTCTCTAACGTCTCTGAACTCTCACCAGGTTCTCTGAACTCTCACCGGGTTCTCTAACGTCTCTGAACTCTCACCAGGTTCTCTAACGTCTCTGAACTCTCACCGGGTTCTCTAACGTCTCTGAACTCTCACCGGGTTCTCTGAACTCTCACCAGGTTCTCTCACGTCTATGAACTCTCACCAGGTTCTCTAACGTCTCTGAACTCTCACCGGGTTCTCTGAACTCTCACCAGGTTCTCTAACGTCTCTGAACTCTCACCGGGTTCTCTAACGTCTCTGAACTCTCACCGGGTTCTCTAACGTCTCTGAACTCTCACCGGGTTCTCCAACGTCTCTGAACTCTCACCAGGTTCTCTAACGTCTCTGAACTCTCACCGGGTTCTCTAACGTCTCTGAACTCTCACCGGGTTCTCTAACGTCTCTGAACTCTCACCGGGTTCTCCAACGTCTCTGAACTCTCACCAGGTTCTCTAACGTCTCTGAACTCTCACCAGGTTCTCTGACGTCTCTGAACTCTCACCGGGTTCTCTGACGTCTCTGAACTCTCACCAGGTTCTCTGAACTCTCACCAGGTTCTCTGACGTCTCTGAACTCTCACCGGGTTCTCTGAACTCTCACCGGGTTCTCTGAACTCTCACCAGGTTCTCTAACGTCTCTGAACTCTCACCGGGTTCTCTGAACTCTCACCGGGTTCTCTGAACTCTCACCGGGTTCTCTAACGTCTCTGAACTCTCACCAGGTTCTCTGAACTCTCACCGGGTTCTCTAACGTCTCTGAACTCTCACCAGGTTCTCTGAACTCTCACCGGGTTCTCTAACGTCTCTGAACTCTCACCAGGTTCTCTAACGTCTCTGAACTCTCACCGGGTTCTCTAACGTCTCTGAACTCTCACCGGGTTCTCCAACGTCTCTGAACTCTCACCAGGTTCTCTAACGTCTCTGAACTCTCACCGGGTTCTCCAACGTCTCTGAACTCTCACCAGGTTCTCTAACGTCTCTGAACTCTCACCAGGTTCTCTGAACTCTCACCAGGTTCTCTGACGTCTCTGAACTCTCACCAGGTTCTCTGAACTCTCACCAGGTTCTCTGACGTCTCTGAACTCTCACCGGGTTCTCTGAACTCTCACCGGGTTCTCTGAACGTCTCTGAACTCTCACCGGGTTCTCTGAACTCTCACCAGGTTCTCTAACGTCTATGAACTCTCACCAGGTTCTCTAACGTCTCTGAACTCTCACGGGTTCTCTGAACTCTCACCGGGTTCTCTAACGTCTCTGAACTCTCACCGGGTTCTCTAACGTCTCTGAACTCTCACCAGGTTCTCTAACGTCTCTGAACTCTCACCAGGTTCTCTAACGTCTCTGAACTCTCACCGGGTTCTCTGAACTCTCACCAGGTTCTCTCACGTCTATGAACTCTCACCAGGTTCTCTAACGTCTCTGAACTCTCACCGGGTTCTCTGAACTCTCACCAGGTTCTCTAACGTCTCTGAACTCTCACCGGGTTCTCTAACGTCTCTGAACTCTCACCGGGTTCTCTAACGTCTCTGAACTCTCACCGGGTTCTCCAACGTCTCTGAACTCTCACCAGGTTCTCTAACGTCTCTGAACTCTCACCGGGTTCTCTGAACTCTCACCAGGTTCTCTAACGTCTCTGAACTCTCACCGGGTTCTCTAACGTCTCTGAACTCTCACCGGGTTCTCTAACGTCTCTGAACTCTCACGGGTTCTCCAACGTCTCTGAACTCTCACCAGGTTCTCTAACGTCTCTGAACTCTCACCGGGTTCTCTAACGTCTCTGAACTCTCACCGGGTTCTCTAACGTCTCTGAACTCTCACCGGGTTCTCCAACGTCTCTGAACTCTCACCAGGTTCTCTAACGTCTCTGAACTCTCACCAGGTTCTCTGACGTCTCTGAACTCTCACCGGGTTCTCTGACGTCTCTGAACTCTCACCGGGTTCTCTAACGTCTCTGAACTCTCACCGGGTTCTCCAACGTCTCTGAACTCTCACCAGGTTCTCTAACGTCTCTGAACTCTCACCGGGTTCTCTAACGTCTCTGAACTCTCACCGGGTTCTCTAACGTCTCTGAACTCTCACCGGGTTCTCCAACGTCTCTGAACTCTCACCAGGTTCTCTAACGTCTCTGAACTCTCACCAGGTTCTCTGACGTCTCTGAACTCTCACCGGGTTCTCTGACGTCTCTGAACTCTCACCGGGTTCTCTGACGTCTCTGAACTCTCACCAGGTTCTCTGAACTCTCACCAGGTTCTCTGACGTCTCTGAACTCTCACCGGGTTCTCTGAACTCTCACGGGTTCTCTGAACTCTCACCAGGTTCTCTAACGTCTCTGAACTCTCACCGGGTTCTCTGACTCTCACGGGTTCTCTGAACTCTCACCGGGTTCTCTAACGTCTCTGAACTCTCACCAGGTTCTCTAACGTCTCTGAACTCTCACCAGGTTCTCTGACGTCTCTGAACTCTCACCGGGTTCTCTGACTCTGAACTCTCACCAGGTTCTCTGAACTCTCACCAGGTTCTCTGAACTCTCACCAGGTTCTCTGACGTCTCTGAACTCTCACCAGGTTCTCTGAACTCTCACCAGGTTCTCTAACGTCTCTGAACTCTCACCGGGTTCTCCAACGTCTCTGAACTCTCACCGGGTTCTCCAACGTCTCTGAACTCTCACCAGGTTCTCTGACGTCTCTGAACTCTCACCGGGTTCTCTGAACTCTCACCGGGTTCTCTGAACTCTCACCGGGTTCTCTGAACTCTCACCAGGTTCTCTGAACTCTCACCAGGTTCTCTGAACTCTCACCAGGTTCTCTAACGTCTATGAACTCTCACCAGGTTCTCTAACGTCTCTGAACTCTCACCGGGTTCTCTGAACTCTCACCGGGTTCTCTAACGTCTCTGAACTCTCACCGGGTTCTCCAACGTCTCTGAACTCTCACCAGGTTCTCTAACGTCTCTGAACTCTCACCGGGTTCTCCAACGTCTCTGAACTCTCACCGGGTTCTCTGAACTCTCACCAGGTTCTCCAACGTCTCTGAACTCTCACCGGGTTCTCTGAACTCTCACCAGGTTCTCTAACGTCTCTGAACTCTCACCGGGTTCTCTCACGTCTCTGAACTCTCACCGGGTTCTCTCACGTCTCTGAACTCTCACCGGGTTCTCTGAACTCTCACCAGGTTCTCTCACGTCTATGAACTCTCACCAGGTTCTCTAACGTCTCTGAACTCTCACCGGGTTCTCTGAACTCTCACCGGGTTCTCTAACGTCTCTGAACTCTCACCGGGTTCTCCAACGTCTCTGAACTCTCACCGGGTTCTCCAACGTCTCTGAACTCTCACCAGGTTCTCTAACGTCTCTGAACTCTCACCAGGTTCTCTGAACTCTCACCAGGTTCTCTGACGTCTCTGAACTCTCACCAGGTTCTCTGACGTCTCTGAACTCTCACCGGGTTCTCTGAACTCTCACCGGGTTCTCTGAACTCTCACCGGGTTCTCTGAACGTCTCTGAACTCTCACCGGGTTCTCTGAACTCTCACCAGGTTCTCTAACGTCTATGAACTCTCACCAGGTTCTCTAACGTCTCTGAACTCTCACGGGTTCTCTGAACTCTCACCGGGTTCTCTAACGTCTCTGAACTCTCACCGGGTTCTCTAACGTCTCTGAACTCTCACCAGGTTCTCTAACGTCTCTGAACTCTCACCAGGTTCTCTAACGTCTCTGAACTCTCACCGGGTTCTCTGAACTCTCACCAGGTTCTCTCACGTCTATGAACTCTCACCAGGTTCTCTAACGTCTCTGAACTCTCACCGGGTTCTCTGAACTCTCACCAGGTTCTCTAACGTCTCTGAACTCTCACCGGGTTCTCTAACGTCTCTGAACTCTCACCGGGTTCTCTAACGTCTCTGAACTCTCACCGGGTTCTCCAACGTCTCTGAACTCTCACCAGGTTCTCTAACGTCTCTGAACTCTCACCGGGTTCTCTAACGTCTCTGAACTCTCACCGGGTTCTCTAACGTCTCTGAACTCTCACCGGGTTCTCCAACGTCTCTGAACTCTCACCAGGTTCTCTAACGTCTCTGAACTCTCACCAGGTTCTCTGACGTCTCTGAACTCTCACCGGGTTCTCTGACGTCTCTGAACTCTCACCAGGTTCTCTGAACTCTCACCAGGTTCTCTGACGTCTCTGAACTCTCACCGGGTTCTCTGAACTCTCACCGGGTTCTCTGAACTCTCACCAGGTTCTCTAACGTCTCTGAACTCTCACCGGGTTCTCTGAACTCTCACCGGGTTCTCTGAACTCTCACCGGGTTCTCTAACGTCTCTGAACTCTCACCAGGTTCTCTGAACTCTCACCGGGTTCTCTAACGTCTCTGAACTCTCACCAGGTTCTCTGAACTCTCACCGGGTTCTCTAACGTCTCTGAACTCTCACCAGGTTCTCTAACGTCTCTGAACTCTCACCGGGTTCTCTAACGTCTCTGAACTCTCACCGGGTTCTCTGAACTCTCACCAGGTTCTCTCACGTCTATGAACTCTCACCAGGTTCTCTAACGTCTCTGAACTCTCACCGGGTTCTCTGAACTCTCACCAGGTTCTCTAACGTCTCTGAACTCTCACCGGGTTCTCTAACGTCTCTGAACTCTCACCGGGTTCTCTAACGTCTCTGAACTCTCACCGGGTTCTCCAACGTCTCTGAACTCTCACCAGGTTCTCTAACGTCTCTGAACTCTCACCGGGTTCTCTAACGTCTCTGAACTCTCACCGGGTTCTCTAACGTCTCTGAACTCTCACCGGGTTCTCCAACGTCTCTGAACTCTCACCAGGTTCTCTAACGTCTCTGAACTCTCACCAGGTTCTCTGACGTCTCTGAACTCTCACCGGGTTCTCTGACGTCTCTGAACTCTCACCAGGTTCTCTGAACTCTCACCAGGTTCTCTGACGTCTCTGAACTCTCACCGGGTTCTCTGAACTCTCACCGGGTTCTCTGAACTCTCACCAGGTTCTCTAACGTCTCTGAACTCTCACCGGGTTCTCTGAACTCTCACCGGGTTCTCTGAACTCTCACCGGGTTCTCTAACGTCTCTGAACTCTCACCAGGTTCTCTGAACTCTCACCGGGTTCTCTAACGTCTCTGAACTCTCACCAGGTTCTCTGAACTCTCACCGGGTTCTCTAACGTCTCTGAACTCTCACCAGGTTCTCTAACGTCTCTGAACTCTCACCGGGTTCTCTAACGTCTCTGAACTCTCACCGGGTTCTCCAACGTCTCTGAACTCTCACCAGGTTCTCTAACGTCTCTGAACTCTCACCGGGTTCTCCAACGTCTCTGAACTCTCACCAGGTTCTCTAACGTCTCTGAACTCTCACCAGGTTCTCTGAACTCTCACCAGGTTCTCTGACGTCTCTGAACTCTCACCAGGTTCTCTGAACTCTCACCAGGTTCTCTGACGTCTCTGAACTCTCACCGGGTTCTCTGAACTCTCACCGGGTTCTCTGAACGTCTCTGAACTCTCACCGGGTTCTCTGAACTCTCACCAGGTTCTCTAACGTCTATGAACTCTCACCAGGTTCTCTAACGTCTCTGAACTCTCACGGGTTCTCTGAACTCTCACCGGGTTCTCTAACGTCTCTGAACTCTCACCGGGTTCTCTAACGTCTCTGAACTCTCACCAGGTTCTCTAACGTCTCTGAACTCTCACCAGGTTCTCTAACGTCTCTGAACTCTCACCGGGTTCTCTGAACTCTCACCAGGTTCTCTCACGTCTATGAACTCTCACCAGGTTCTCTAACGTCTCTGAACTCTCACCGGGTTCTCTGAACTCTCACCAGGTTCTCTAACGTCTCTGAACTCTCACCGGGTTCTCTAACGTCTCTGAACTCTCACCGGGTTCTCTAACGTCTCTGAACTCTCACCGGGTTCTCCAACGTCTCTGAACTCTCACCAGGTTCTCTAACGTCTCTGAACTCTCACCGGGTTCTCTGAACTCTCACCAGGTTCTCTAACGTCTCTGAACTCTCACCGGGTTCTCTAACGTCTCTGAACTCTCACCGGGTTCTCTAACGTCTCTGAACTCTCACCGGGTTCTCCAACGTCTCTGAACTCTCACCAGGTTCTCTAACGTCTCTGAACTCTCACCGGGTTCTCTAACGTCTCTGAACTCTCACCGGGTTCTCTAACGTCTCTGAACTCTCACCGGGTTCTCCAACGTCTCTGAACTCTCACCAGGTTCTCTAACGTCTCTGAACTCTCACCAGGTTCTCTGACGTCTCTGAACTCTCACCGGGTTCTCTGACGTCTCTGAACTCTCACCGGGTTCTCTAACGTCTCTGAACTCTCACCGGGTTCTCCAACGTCTCTGAACTCTCACCAGGTTCTCTAACGTCTCTGAACTCTCACCGGGTTCTCTAACGTCTCTGAACTCTCACCGGGTTCTCTAACGTCTCTGAACTCTCACCGGGTTCTCCAACGTCTCTGAACTCTCACCAGGTTCTCTAACGTCTCTGAACTCTCACCAGGTTCTCTGACGTCTCTGAACTCTCACCGGGTTCTCTGACGTCTCTGAACTCTCACCGGGTTCTCTGACGTCTCTGAACTCTCACCAGGTTCTCTGAACTCTCACCAGGTTCTCTGACGTCTCTGAACTCTCACCGGGTTCTCTGAACTCTCACCGGGTTCTCTGAACTCTCACCAGGTTCTCTAACGTCTCTGAACTCTCACCGGGTTCTCTGAACTCTCACCGGGTTCTCTGAACTCTCACCGGGTTCTCTGAACTCTCACCAGGTTCTCTGAACTCTCACCAGGTTCTCTGAACTCTCACCAGGTTCTCTAACGTCTATGAACTCTCACCAGGTTCTCTAACGTCTCTGAACTCTCACCGGGTTCTCTGAACTCTCACCGGGTTCTCTAACGTCTCTGAACTCTCACCGGGTTCTCCAACGTCTCTGAACTCTCACCAGGTTCTCTAACGTCTCTGAACTCTCACCGGGTTCTCCAACGTCTCTGAACTCTCACCGGGTTCTCTGAACTCTCACCAGGTTCTCCAACGTCTCTGAACTCTCACCGGGTTCTCTGAACTCTCACCAGGTTCTCTAACGTCTCTGAACTCTCACCGGGTTCTCTCACGTCTCTGAACTCTCACCGGGTTCTCTCACGTCTCTGAACTCTCACCGGGTTCTCTGAACTCTCACCAGGTTCTCTCACGTCTATGAACTCTCACCAGGTTCTCTAACGTCTCTGAACTCTCACCGGGTTCTCTGAACTCTCACCGGGTTCTCTAACGTCTCTGAACTCTCACCGGGTTCTCCAACGTCTCTGAACTCTCACCGGGTTCTCCAACGTCTCTGAACTCTCACCAGGTTCTCTAACGTCTCTGAACTCTCACCAGGTTCTCTGAACTCTCACCAGGTTCTCTGACGTCTCTGAACTCTCACCAGGTTCTCTGACGTCTCTGAACTCTCACCGGGTTCTCTGAACTCTCACCGGGTTCTCTGAACTCTCACCGGGTTCTCTGAACGTCTCTGAACTCTCACCGGGTTCTCTGAACTCTCACCAGGTTCTCTAACGTCTATGAACTCTCACCAGGTTCTCTAACGTCTCTGAACTCTCACGGGTTCTCTGAACTCTCACCGGGTTCTCTAACGTCTCTGAACTCTCACCGGGTTCTCTAACGTCTCTGAACTCTCACCAGGTTCTCTAACGTCTCTGAACTCTCACCAGGTTCTCTAACGTCTCTGAACTCTCACCGGGTTCTCTGAACTCTCACCAGGTTCTCTCACGTCTATGAACTCTCACCAGGTTCTCTAACGTCTCTGAACTCTCACCGGGTTCTCTGAACTCTCACCAGGTTCTCTAACGTCTCTGAACTCTCACCGGGTTCTCTAACGTCTCTGAACTCTCACCGGGTTCTCTAACGTCTCTGAACTCTCACCGGGTTCTCCAACGTCTCTGAACTCTCACCAGGTTCTCTAACGTCTCTGAACTCTCACCGGGTTCTCTAACGTCTCTGAACTCTCACCGGGTTCTCTAACGTCTCTGAACTCTCACCGGGTTCTCCAACGTCTCTGAACTCTCACCAGGTTCTCTAACGTCTCTGAACTCTCACCAGGTTCTCTGACGTCTCTGAACTCTCACCGGGTTCTCTGACGTCTCTGAACTCTCACCAGGTTCTCTGAACTCTCACCAGGTTCTCTGACGTCTCTGAACTCTCACCGGGTTCTCTGAACTCTCACCGGGTTCTCTGAACTCTCACCAGGTTCTCTAACGTCTCTGAACTCTCACCGGGTTCTCTGAACTCTCACCGGGTTCTCTGAACTCTCACCGGGTTCTCTAACGTCTCTGAACTCTCACCAGGTTCTCTGAACTCTCACCGGGTTCTCTAACGTCTCTGAACTCTCACCAGGTTCTCTGAACTCTCACCGGGTTCTCTAACGTCTCTGAACTCTCACCAGGTTCTCTAACGTCTCTGAACTCTCACCGGGTTCTCTAACGTCTCTGAACTCTCACCGGGTTCTCTGAACTCTCACCAGGTTCTCTCACGTCTATGAACTCTCACCAGGTTCTCTAACGTCTCTGAACTCTCACCGGGTTCTCTGAACTCTCACCAGGTTCTCTAACGTCTCTGAACTCTCACCGGGTTCTCTAACGTCTCTGAACTCTCACCGGGTTCTCTAACGTCTCTGAACTCTCACCGGGTTCTCCAACGTCTCTGAACTCTCACCAGGTTCTCTAACGTCTCTGAACTCTCACCGGGTTCTCTAACGTCTCTGAACTCTCACCGGGTTCTCTAACGTCTCTGAACTCTCACCGGGTTCTCCAACGTCTCTGAACTCTCACCAGGTTCTCTAACGTCTCTGAACTCTCACCAGGTTCTCTGACGTCTCTGAACTCTCACCGGGTTCTCTGACGTCTCTGAACTCTCACCAGGTTCTCTGAACTCTCACCAGGTTCTCTGACGTCTCTGAACTCTCACCGGGTTCTCTGAACTCTCACCGGGTTCTCTGAACTCTCACCAGGTTCTCTAACGTCTCTGAACTCTCACCGGGTTCTCTGAACTCTCACCGGGTTCTCTGAACTCTCACCGGGTTCTCTAACGTCTCTGAACTCTCACCAGGTTCTCTGAACTCTCACCGGGTTCTCTAACGTCTCTGAACTCTCACCAGGTTCTCTGAACTCTCACCGGGTTCTCTAACGTCTCTGAACTCTCACCAGGTTCTCTAACGTCTCTGAACTCTCACCGGGTTCTCTAACGTCTCTGAACTCTCACCGGGTTCTCCAACGTCTCTGAACTCTCACCAGGTTCTCTAACGTCTCTGAACTCTCACCGGGTTCTCCAACGTCTCTGAACTCTCACCAGGTTCTCTAACGTCTCTGAACTCTCACCAGGTTCTCTGAACTCTCACCAGGTTCTCTGACGTCTCTGAACTCTCACCAGGTTCTCTGAACTCTCACCAGGTTCTCTGACGTCTCTGAACTCTCACCGGGTTCTCTGAACTCTCACCGGGTTCTCTGAACGTCTCTGAACTCTCACCGGGTTCTCTGAACTCTCACCAGGTTCTCTAACGTCTATGAACTCTCACCAGGTTCTCTAACGTCTCTGAACTCTCACGGGTTCTCTGAACTCTCACCGGGTTCTCTAACGTCTCTGAACTCTCACCGGGTTCTCTAACGTCTCTGAACTCTCACCAGGTTCTCTAACGTCTCTGAACTCTCACCAGGTTCTCTAACGTCTCTGAACTCTCACCGGGTTCTCTGAACTCTCACCAGGTTCTCTCACGTCTATGAACTCTCACCAGGTTCTCTAACGTCTCTGAACTCTCACCGGGTTCTCTGAACTCTCACCAGGTTCTCTAACGTCTCTGAACTCTCACCGGGTTCTCTAACGTCTCTGAACTCTCACCGGGTTCTCTAACGTCTCTGAACTCTCACCGGGTTCTCCAACGTCTCTGAACTCTCACCAGGTTCTCTAACGTCTCTGAACTCTCACCGGGTTCTCTGAACTCTCACCAGGTTCTCTAACGTCTCTGAACTCTCACCGGGTTCTCTAACGTCTCTGAACTCTCACCGGGTTCTCTAACGTCTCTGAACTCTCACCGGGTTCTCCAACGTCTCTGAACTCTCACCAGGTTCTCTAACGTCTCTGAACTCTCACCGGGTTCTCTAACGTCTCTGAACTCTCACCGGGTTCTCTAACGTCTCTGAACTCTCACCGGGTTCTCCAACGTCTCTGAACTCTCACCAGGTTCTCTAACGTCTCTGAACTCTCACCAGGTTCTCTGACGTCTCTGAACTCTCACCGGGTTCTCTGACGTCTCTGAACTCTCACCGGGTTCTCTAACGTCTCTGAACTCTCACCGGGTTCTCCAACGTCTCTGAACTCTCACCAGGTTCTCTAACGTCTCTGAACTCTCACCGGGTTCTCTAACGTCTCTGAACTCTCACCGGGTTCTCTAACGTCTCTGAACTCTCACCGGGTTCTCCAACGTCTCTGAACTCTCACCAGGTTCTCTAACGTCTCTGAACTCTCACCAGGTTCTCTGACGTCTCTGAACTCTCACCGGGTTCTCTGACGTCTCTGAACTCTCACCGGGTTCTCTGACGTCTCTGAACTCTCACCAGGTTCTCTGAACTCTCACCAGGTTCTCTGACGTCTCTGAACTCTCACCGGGTTCTCTGAACTCTCACCGGGTTCTCTGAACTCTCACCAGGTTCTCTAACGTCTCTGAACTCTCACCGGGTTCTCTGAACTCTCACCGGGTTCTCTAACGTCTCTGAACTCTCACCAGGTTCTCTAACGTCTCTGAACTCTCACCAGGTTCTCTGACGTCTCTGAACTCTCACCGGGTTCTCTGACGTCTCTGAACTCTCACCAGGTTCTCTGAACTCTCACCAGGTTCTCTGAACTCTCACCAGGTTCTCTAACGTCTCTGAACTCTCACCGGGTTCTCTAACGTCTCTGAACTCTCACCGGGTTCTCCAACGTCTCTGAACTCTCACCAGGTTCTCTAACGTCTCTGAACTCTCACCGGGTTCTCCAACGTCTCTGAACTCTCACCAGGTTCTCTAACGTCTCTGAACTCTCACCAGGTTCTCTGAACTCTCACCAGGTTCTCTGACGTCTCTGAACTCTCACCAGGTTCTCTGAACTCTCACCAGGTTCTCTGACGTCTCTGAACTCTCACCGGGTTCTCTGAACTCTCACCGGGTTCTCTGAACGTCTCTGAACTCTCACCGGGTTCTCTGAACTCTCACCAGGTTCTCTAACGTCTATGAACTCTCACCAGGTTCTCTAACGTCTCTGAACTCTCACGGGTTCTCTGAACTCTCACCGGGTTCTCTAACGTCTCTGAACTCTCACCGGGTTCTCTAACGTCTCTGAACTCTCACCAGGTTCTCTAACGTCTCTGAACTCTCACCAGGTTCTCTAACGTCTCTGAACTCTCACCGGGTTCTCTGAACTCTCACCAGGTTCTCTCACGTCTATGAACTCTCACCAGGTTCTCTAACGTCTCTGAACTCTCACCGGGTTCTCTGAACTCTCACCAGGTTCTCTAACGTCTCTGAACTCTCACCGGGTTCTCTAACGTCTCTGAACTCTCACCGGGTTCTCTAACGTCTCTGAACTCTCACCGGGTTCTCCAACGTCTCTGAACTCTCACCAGGTTCTCTAACGTCTCTGAACTCTCACCGGGTTCTCTAACGTCTCTGAACTCTCACCGGGTTCTCTAACGTCTCTGAACTCTCACCGGGTTCTCCAACGTCTCTGAACTCTCACCAGGTTCTCTAACGTCTCTGAACTCTCACCAGGTTCTCTGACGTCTCTGAACTCTCACCGGGTTCTCTGACGTCTCTGAACTCTCACCGGGTTCTCTGACGTCTCTGAACTCTCACCAGGTTCTCTGAACTCTCACCAGGTTCTCTGACGTCTCTGAACTCTCACCGGGTTCTCTGAACTCTCACCGGGTTCTCTGAACTCTCACCGGGTTCTCTGAACTCTCACCAGGTTCTCTAACGTCTCTGAACTCTCACCGGGTTCTCTGAACTCTCACCGGGTTCTCTGAACGTCTCTGAACTCTCACCGGGTTCTCTGAACTCTCACCAGGTTCTCTAACGTCTATGAACTCTCACCAGGTTCTCTAACGTCTCTGAACTCTCACGGGTTCTCTGAACTCTCACCGGGTTCTCTAACGTCTCTGAACTCTCACCGGGTTCTCTAACGTCTCTGAACTCTCACCAGGTTCTCTAACGTCTCTGAACTCTCACCAGGTTCTCTAACGTCTCTGAACTCTCACCGGGTTCTCTGAACTCTCACCAGGTTCTCTCACGTCTATGAACTCTCACCAGGTTCTCTAACGTCTCTGAACTCTCACCGGGTTCTCTGAACTCTCACCAGGTTCTCTAACGTCTCTGAACTCTCACCGGGTTCTCTAACGTCTCTGAACTCTCACCGGGTTCTCTAACGTCTCTGAACTCTCACCGGGTTCTCCAACGTCTCTGAACTCTCACCAGGTTCTCTAACGTCTCTGAACTCTCACCGGGTTCTCTAACGTCTCTGAACTCTCACCGGGTTCTCTAACGTCTCTGAACTCTCACCGGGTTCTCCAACGTCTCTGAACTCTCACCAGGTTCTCTAACGTCTCTGAACTCTCACCAGGTTCTCTGACGTCTCTGAACTCTCACCGGGTTCTCTGACGTCTCTGAACTCTCACCGGGTTCTCTGACGTCTCTGAACTCTCACCAGGTTCTCTGAACTCTCACCGGGTTCTCTGAACTCTCACCGGGTTCTCTGAACTCTCACCAGGTTCTCTAACGTCTCTGAACTCTCACCGGGTTCTCTGAACTCTCACCGGGTTCTCTGAACTCTCACCGGGTTCTCTAACGTCTCTGAACTCTCACCAGGTTCTCTGAACTCTCACCGGGTTCTCTGAACTCTCACCAGGTTCTCTAACGTCTCTGAACTCTCACCAGGTTCTCTGAACTCTCACCGGGTTCCCTAACGTCTCTGAACTCTCACCGGGTTCTCCAACGTCTCTGAACTCTCACCGGGTTCTCCAACGTCTCTGAACTCTCACCAGGTTCTCTGAACTCTCACCAGGTTCTCTAACGTCTCTGAACTCTCACCGGGTTCTCTGACGTCTCTGAACTCTCACCGGGTTCTCTGACGTCTCTGAACTCTCACCAGGTTCTCTGAACTCTCACCAGGTTCTCTGACGTCTCTGAACTCTCACCGGGTTCTCTGAACTCTCACCGGGTTCTCTAACGTCTCTGAACTCTCACCAGGTTCTCTAACGTCTCTGAACTCTCACCGGGTTCTCTAACGTCTCTGAACTCTCACCGGGTTCTCTAACGTCTCTGAACTCTCACCGGGTTCTCTAACGTCTCTGAACTCTCACCGGGTTCTCTAACGTCTCTGAACTCTCACCAGGTTCTCTAACGTCTCTGAACTCTCACCAGGTTCTCTAACGTCTCTGAACTCTCACCGGGTTCTCTAACGTCTCTGAACTCTCACCAGGCTCTCTAACGTCTCTGAACTCTCACCGGGTTCTCTGAACTCTCACCGGGTTCTCTAACGTCTCTGAACTCTCACTGGGTTCTCTGAACTCTCACCAGGTTCTCTGAACTCTCACCAGGTTCTCTGAACTCTCACCAGGTTCTCTAACGTCTCTGAACTCTCACCAGGTTCTCTGAACTCTCACCGGGTTCTCTGAACTCTCACCAGGTTCTCTAACGTCTCTGAACTCTCACCAGGTTCTCTGAACTCTCACCAGGTTCTCCAACGTCTCTGAACTCTCACCAGGTTCTCTGAACTCTCACCAGGTTCTCCAACGTCTCTGAACTCTCACCAGGTTCTCTGAACTCTCACCAGGTTCTCTCACGTCTCTGAACTCTCACCAGGTTCTCTGAACTCTCACCAGGTTCTCCAACGTCTCTGAACTCTCACCAGGTTCTCTAACGTCTCTGAACTCTCACCAGGTTCTCTAACGTCTCTGAACTCTCACCAGGTTCTCTGAACTCTCACCAGGTTCTCCAACGTCTCTGAACTCTCACCAGGTTCTCTGAACTCTCACCAGGTTCTCCAACGTCTCTGAACTCTCACCAGGTTCTCTGAACTCTCACCAGGTTCTCTCACGTCTCTGAACTCTCACCGGGTTCTCTGAACTCTCACCAGGTTCTCTAACGTCTCTGAACTCTCACCAGGTTCTCGTTGACGATGCCGTCGCTGGCGGCGAAGAAGGCCAACACGTGAGAGATGAAGAACCTCTCCTCGTCCTTCAGAGCCTCCCAGTGCTGCACGTCCTTGGACAGATCCACCTGCAGACAGGAAGTTAGGATCAGCTGCTCTCAGACAGCAACAGGAAGTGAAACCGTTCCCCTCTGAGGGACTAATAAAGCTTTGGTCTGAAGAGCCGGACGTACCTCCTCCGCGGTCCAGAACGACGCCTCGGCCTTCTTGTACATCTGCCAGATGTCGTGGTACTGGATCGGGAAGACCACGAAGCGCCGAGGGTTCGCCTTCAGCAGCGGCTCCTCTTCCTCCATCGTCTTCATCGCTTTGGGCTGAGAGACAGGCGGTCAGACGCTGATACTACAAATACTACACAATGTACACAGATACTGCACTGTGTATACAGAGTCAAATACTACTTGAGTATTTCCATGTACTGCTTCTATGTACTTCTGCTCCACTACATGTATTTATACCTTTAGTTACTTCTCCTCTCTGGATGAAGGATGTGAAACATAACCAAGTGTTGAATCAGACTTTAGTTCCACCTGGAGTGAATCCACCAGCTACCCTGCAGTCTACAAAGTACTTCAGACTAGCTGCACCTCCACCAGCTACCCTGCAGTCTACAAAGTACTTCAGACTAGCTGCTCCTCCACCAGCTACCCTGCAGTCTACAAAGTACTTCAGACTAGCTGCACCTCCACCAGCTACCCTGCAGTCTACAAAGTACTTCAGACTAGCTGCACCTCCACCAGCTACCCTGCAGTCTACAAAGTACTTCAGACTAGCTGCACCTCCACCAGCTACCCTGCAGTCTACAAAGTACTTCAGACTAGCTGCTCCTCCACCAGCTACCCTGCAGTCTACAAAGTACTTCAGACTAGCTGCACCTCCACCAGCTACCCTGCAGTCTACAAAGTACTTCAGACTAGCTGCACCTCCACCAGCTACCCTGCAGTCTACAAAGTACTTCAGACTAGCTGCTCCTCCACCAGCTACCCTGCAGTCTACAAAGTACTTCAGACTAGCTGCTCCTCCACCAGCTTTGAGAACACTTTCATGATCAATCATTATAAAACCTATCAGATATATTATTCTGAAATGGACCAATCTGCACAACGACTACTTTTACTTTTACATATATATATATATATATATATATATATTTACATATACATATATATATATATATACATCTATATATATATATATATATTTACATATACATATATACATCTATATATATATATATATCTATATCTATATATCTATATATGATCATACATATGGATGATCATACTTATACTTGAAGTATATTCTGAATACAGTACTTGTAACTCCTCATAATAAAGACAGGAAGTGACGTCAGCTGATTTGAAACAGCAACAGCTGATCGTCCAGTTTGGCGCCAGAACTGACACTTTAGGCGCCACCTCGACACAAACCCTAATAACCCTACACTGCTGTGTGTGTAGAAATATGCAGACACAGATGTGTGTGTGTGTAGAAATATGCAGACACAGATGTGTGTGTGTGTAGAAATGTGCAGACACAGATGTGTGTGTGAGATCAGCAGGCTGTGGTCGAACTCACCTCAGAGTCGGAGAAGATTTTCCGCGCGGTTTTAGACGCTAAAATGCGCGTGGTGTTCAGGCTCGGGGGCTGGAAGAGAAACAATAATCTGATTAAACCGTGTATTTAATCGGATCCGAGTGAAACGCACGCGAGACAAAGCTGCCGCGGGTACACACTGCTGCCCGTTGTTTGACGACCCGAACAGAGAGTCATTTAACCGCTGCCTTTCAGTTCTTACCGTGTTTTCTTTGTCCAGCGCCATCTTGCTCATCTCACCGCTGAGAGAGTTCTCCTTCTTCGCGGACAGAGGCGCGCGAGCAGAAAGCATTGCGCCGGGTTTAAGATGAAACAAGTGACGGTGTGGGTTCAGGTGAAACAAGTGACGGTGTGGGTTCAGGTGAAATCAGTCACGGCGTGGGTTCAGGTGAAATCAGTCACGGCGTGGAAGTTAAGAGCAGGAGAGCGACTGAGCGGCTCCTGCTGCTGTCTGCTCCCTATTTATATTGGAATATTGGCGCCGGAACGCACTCGGCCAATAGGAACGCCGCTCGCGCTTGGCCCTTTAAACTGACGCTATGCTGAGCCAATCAGGTGGCGAGTAGAGAGATCACGTGCTGCAGGCCAGCTGCCTGCGGGGGGAATCGACGTCTTTGTTTGGGCGAGGTTACAAAACCTCTCAGATTCCGACTCAAACACGACTTGGTTCATCATGAACACCTTCACACGGGGTTCCGGATCCTGCAGGGAGCTTGGTTCATCAGGAACACCTTCACACGGGGTTCCGGATCCTGCAGGGGGCTTGGTTCATCATGAACACCTTCACACGGGGTTCCGGATCCTGCAGGGGGCTTGGTTCATCATGAACACCTTCACACGGGGTTCCGGATCCTGCAGGGGGCTTGGTTCATCATGAACACCTTCACACGGGGTTCCGGATCCTGCAGGGAGCTTGGTTCAGTGTTTTATAAAATACAGGAAAAAGTCGGAGGTTTTAAAACAATAGAAAGACAAATACTGAGCAAGACTCAAAAACAAGAGCACAGCCAGGGCACCGGGTGAAACACAACCACCATTGGGAAACATGACGGTGCGTTCACTGGCCCTCCCTCTCTCTGCCTGACGGTGCGTTCACTGGCCCTCTCTCTGCCTGACGGTGCGTTCACTGGCCCTCTCTCTGCCTGACGGTGCGTTCACTGGCCCTCTCTCTGCCTGACGGTGCGTTCACTGGCCCTCTCTCTCCCTGACGGTGCGTTCACTGGCCCCCTCTCTCTCTGCCTAACGGTGCGTTCACTGGCCCTCTCTCTGCCTGACGGTGCGTTCACTGGCCCTCTCTCTCTCTGCCTGACGGTGCGTTCACTGGCCCTCTCTCTCTGCCTGACGGTGCGTTCACTGGCCCTCTCTCTCTCTGCCTGACGGTGCGTTCACTGGCCCCCTCTCTCTCTGCCTAACGGTGCGTTCACTGGCCCTCTCTCTCTCTGCCTGACGGTGCGTTCACTGGCCCTCTCTCTCTGCCTGACGGTGCGTTCACTGACCCTCTCTCTCTCTCTGCCTGACGGTGCGTTCACTGGCCCTCTCTCTGCCTGACGGTGCGTTCACTGGCCCTCTCTCTCTCTGACGGTGCGTTCACTGGCCCTCTCTCTGCCTGACGGTGCGTTCACTGGCCCTCTTTCTCTCTGCCTAACGGTGCGTTCACTGGCCCTCTCTCTCTCTGACGGTGCGTTCACTGACCCCCTCTCTCTGCCTAACGGTGCGTTCACTGGCCCTCTCTCTCTCTGACGGTGCGTTCACTGGCCCTCTCTCTCTCTGCCTAACGGTGCGTTCACTGACCCTCTCTCTCTCTGCCTGACGGTGCGTTCACTGACCCTCTCTCTCTCTCCCTGACGGTGCGTTCACTGACCCTCTCTCTCCCTGACGGTGCGTTCATTGACCCTCTCTCTCCCTGACGGTGCGTTCACTGGCCCTCTCTCTCTCTGCCTGACGGTGCGTTCACTGGCCCTCTCTCTCCCTGACGGTGCGTTCACTGACCCTCTCTCTCTCTCTCTCTCTCTCTCTCTGCCTGACGGTGCGTTCACTGACCCTCTCTCTCTGCCTGACGGTGCGTTCACAGACCCTCTCTCTCTCTGCCTGACGGTGCGTTCACTGACCCTCTCTCTCTCTCTCTCTCCCTCTCTCTCCCTGACGGTGCGTTCACTGACCCTCTCTCTCTGCCTGACGGTGCGTTCACTGACCCTCTCTCTCTCTGCCTGACGGTGCGTTCACTGACCCTCTCTCTGGTCCCTTGCATGGGAAACATGTTGTCTGCCAGATATAACACGTGCAGAGAGAGGTAAAGACATGTGGAGATAGTCGTGTTGCTAAACCTGAAGAACCTCTCGAGGTGCGAGGAGGACAACTTTAAAACATTATCTGAGTTCTTAGAAAGTACCGCGTTGATGAAGAGGATCTCGTTGTTATTTTGATTGAGTTATTTCTCTTTGTTCTCACGTTCTGCGGTCAGCACTCCAGTCCAGAAGGTGGCGGTACATGCACATACAAGCTGTTCGCCAACCACCACGGCTGCTTGTTTCCACTCGGTGTCTTTACGCAGGGGGACCGACGGTGTCATGGCTGCAGCCGCCGAAAGCATGAAGGTGGAGGCTGGAGGGGAGGAGGACAAACTGCAGACCCTCAAAGGTCAGACTAGAATCAAGTTATTGTTATCAATTAAAATAAAACTGCGTGACGTCACCATTCCTCTCTGACGTCACGGTCTGTTGGTCAACAGTCCTGCTTCAGGGTTACCTGTCCACCTGTCAGTGTGTGTGTCCAGACAGAGAGACAGAGAGGCTGTCTCCTACAGTCCCGGGATACACAATACAAATACATATCAACATATGTATATATACACACCTGTATACCCACTTATATATATATATACATAATCAACATAGACACATGTATACATATACACACATTAAGTCACGAAAAACACAACAGTCAATATATACTGTGTGTGTGTGTGTGTGTGTGTGTGTGTGTGTGTGTGTGTGTGTGTGTGTGTCAAGGGTGACACGTTTTAATATCAGTAATAAAGAATATCTTTGCAGCAGCTTGTTACTGCACTAGTTGTCAATTAAATGTATTGTAAGCGTCTCTGTGTGTGTGTGTGTGTGTGTGTGTGTGTGTGTGTGTGTGTGTGTGTGTCAAGGGTGACACGTTTTAATATCAGTAATAAAGAATATCTTTGCAGCAGCTTGTTACTGCACTAGTTGTCAATTAAATGTATTGTAAGCGTCTCTGTGTGTATATATATATATATATATATATAGTTTGGGGGGGGGGTGGTGCTTAATGCAGCATACTGCACTTAAAGATGGGTTAGGTTATTTTGGAGAAACCTGAGGCCTGTGCTACGAAGCCGGTCCAACCTGACGCGTTGGAGTCAGCCGGTCGGCCTGATCCAGAACACACGTCTCTGCAGCTTCTCTGTGTTTCCTTTCTCCTGTGATGTGACCTGATCGCTTTAAGCTCCGCCCCCTGAGCTCTGATTGGTCAGCAGGCGGTGCCTTCACTGAGTTGAGCTCTGAGCCTGCAGCCTAACCTGCTCCGGAGCAGGCTAGCCGCTCAGCATCAGTTACCATGGAGATCTAGCCGCTCAGCATCAGTTACCATGGAGATCTAGCCGCTCAGCATCAGTTACCATGGAGATCTAGCCGCTCAGCATCAGTTACCATGGAGATCTAGCCGCTCAGCATCAGTTACCATGGAGATCTAGCCGCTCAGCATCAGTTACCATGGAGATCTAGCCGCTCAGCATCAGTTACCATGGAGATCTAGCCGCTCAGCATCAGTTACCATGGAGATCTAGCCGCTCAGCATCAGTTACCATGGAGATCTAGCCGCTCAGAGGACATCCGGCTCCGTGGGACAGGCCTCAGATCGAGTGGCTAGAATTTGAAAATACACAACCGGAACAATCTGCCCCTTCCTCTCAGAGCCCCTCCCCCAACGCACACAACGCGCACGTGACCAATGAGGGCAGAGGCCAGTCTGTGCCCCGATGGAAGGCTGACAGGCAGGGAGGCCGTCCAGCTACTTCAGCCGGCTCAGCTGATTGGTCGAGCTTTCTACAGCGCCACGGCTTCAAAGCACTACAGGACGTGTGTACTTCTACTTGAGTACAGGATGTGTGTACTTCTGCTTGAGTACAGGATGTGTGTACTTCTGCTTGAGTACAGGATGTGTGTACTTCTACTTGAGCACAGGATGTGTGTACTTCTACTTGAGTACAGGATATGTGTACTTCTGCTTGAGTACAGGATGTGTGTACTTCTGCTTGAGCACAGGATGTGTGTACTTCTGCTTGAGTACAGGATGTGTGTACTTCTACTTGAGCACAGGACGTGTGTACTTCTACTTGAGCACAGGATGTGTGTACTTCTACTTGAGCACAGGATGTGTGTACTTCTACTTGAGCACAGTATGTGTATACTTCTACTTGAGTAAAGGATGTGTGTACTTCTACTTGAGTACAGGATGTGTGTACTTCTACTTGAGTACAGGATGTGTGTACCTTTGTTTAGTTGAGTCTGTGTCCCCTGACTCGTCCTGTCCTCATGTTGTTGTCCCTCAGGAGCCGCGTTCCTCAGCTCCGTGGCGTCTGTAGGGATTCTCGCGGGGTTCGGGTCCACGTTAGCCCTCGCCAAGAAGAAGAGCCCCGGCTGGTTCAGTAAGGTCAGAGCTCTGATACCTCTCTCTGTCCCCTGTCTCTGATCTCTCCCTGTCCCCTGTCTCTGATCTCTCTCTGTCCCCTGTCTCTGATCTCTCTCTGTCCCCTGTCTCTGATCTCTCTCTGTCCCCTGTCTCTGCTCTCCCTGTCCCCTGTCTCTGATCTCTCTCTGTCCCCTGTCTCTGATCTCTCTCTGTCCCCTGTCTCTGATCTCTCTCTGTCCCCTGTCTCTGATCTCTCTCTGTCCCCTGTCTCTGATCTCTCTCTGTCCCCTGTCTCTGATCTCTCTCTGTCCCCTGTCTCTGATCTCTCTGTCCCCTGTCTCTGATCTCTCTCTGTCCCCTGTCTCTGCTCTCTCTGTCCCCTGTCTCTGATCTGTCTCCGATCTCTCTGTCCCCTGTCTCTGATCTCTCTGTCCCCTGTCTCCGATCTCTCTGTCCCCTGTCTCTGATCTCTCTGTCCCCTGTCTCTGATCTCTCTCTGTCCCCTGTCTCCGATCTATCTCTTTCCCCTGTCTCTGATCTCTCTGTCTCTGATCTCTCTCTGTCCCCTGTCTCTGCTCTCTCTGTCCCCTGTCTCTGATCTGTCTCCGATCTCTCTGTCCCCTGTCTCCGATCTCTCTCTGTCCCCTGTCTCTGATCTCTCTAGTCCCCTGTCTCTGATCTCTCTGTCCCCTGTCTCTGATCTCTCTCTGTCCCCTGTCTCTGATCTCTCTCTGTCCCCTGTCTCTGATCTCTCTGTCCCCTGTCTCTGATCTCTCTCTGTCCCCTGTCTCTGATCTCTCTCTGTCCCCTGTCTCTGATCTCTCTCTGTCCC
Source organism: Champsocephalus esox (assembly GCA_036324585.1). Taxonomy (NCBI): domain Eukaryota; kingdom Metazoa; phylum Chordata; class Actinopteri; order Perciformes; family Channichthyidae; genus Champsocephalus; species Champsocephalus esox. The sequence continues at coordinate 1,753,903 of CM070490.1, forward strand.
CTGTCTCTGATCTCTCTCTGTCCCCTGTCTCTGATCTCTCTCTGTCCCCTGTCTTTGATCTCGATCTGTCCCCTGTCTCTGATCTCGATCTGTCCCCTGTCTCTGATCTCGATCTGTCCCCTGTCTCTGATCTCGATCTGTCCCCTGTCTCTGATCTCTCTCTGTCCCCTGTCTCTGATCTCTCTGTCCCTGATCTCTCTCTGTCCCCTGTCTCTGCTCTCTCTCTCTCTCTGTCCCCTGTCTCTGATCTGTCTCCGATCTCTCTGTCCCTGATCTCTCTGTCCCCTGTCTCCGATCTCTCTGTCCCCTGTCTCTGATCTCTCTGTCCCCTGTCTCTGATCTCTCTCTGTCCCCTGTCTCCGATCTATCTGTCCCCTGTCTCCGATCTCTCTCTTTCCCCTGTCTCTGATATCTCTCTCTGTCCCCTGTCTCTGATCTCTCTCTGTCCCCTGTCTCTGATCTCTCTGTCCCCTGTCTCTGATCTCTCTGTCCCCTGTCTCTGATATGTCCCCTGTCTCCGATCTCTCTGTCCCCTGTCTCTGATCTCTCTGTCCCCTGTCTCCGATCTCTCTGTCCCCTGTCTCTGATCTCTCCCTGTCCCCTGTCTCTGATCTCTCTCTGTCCCCTGTCTCTGATCTCTCCCTGTCCCCTGTCTCTGATCTCTCTCTGTCCCCTGTCTCTGATCTCTCTCTGTCCCCTGTCTTTGATCTCACTCTGTCCCCTGTCTCTGATCTCGATCTGTCCCCTGTCTCTGATCTCTCTCTGTCCCCTGTCCCTGATCTCGATCTGTCCCTGATCTCGATCTGTCCCCTGTCTCTGATCTCTCTCTGTCCCCTGTCTCTGATCTCTCCCTGTCCCCTGTCTCTGATCTCTCTCTGTCCCCTGTCTCTGCTCTCTCTGTCCCCTGTCTCTGATCTCTCTGTCCCCTGTCTCTGATCTATCTGTCCCCTGTCTCTGATCTCTCTCTGTCCCCTGTCTCCGATCTCTCTCTGTCCCCTGTCTCCGATCTCTCTCTGTCCCCTGTCTCTGATCTCTCTCTGTCCCCTGTCTCCGATCTCTCTCTGTCCCCTGTCTCTGATCTCTCTGTCCCCTGTCTCTCTGTCCCCTGTCTCTGATCTCTCTGTCCCCTGTCTCTGATCTCTCTGTCCCCTGTCTCTGATCTCTCTCTGTCCCCTGTCTCCAATCTATCTGTCCCCTGTCTCCGATCTCTCTCTTTCCCCTGTCTCTGATCTCTCTCTGTCCCCTGTCTCTGATCTCCCTCTGTCCCCTGTCTCTGATCTCTCTCTGTCCCCTGTCTCTGCTCTCTCTGTCCCCTGTCTCTGATCTGTCTCCGATCTCTCTGTCCCCTGTCTCTGATCTCTCTGTCCCCTGCCTCCGATCTCTCTGTCCCCTGTCTCTGATCTCTCTGTCCCCTGTCTCTGATCTCTCTCTGTCCCCTGTCTCCGATCTCTCTCTGTCCCCTGTCTCCGATCTCTCTCTTTCCCCTGTCTCTGATATCTCTCTCTGTCCCCTGTCTCTGATCTCTCTGTCCCCTGTCTCTGATCTCTCTTTGTCCCCTGTCTCTGATCTCTCTTTGTCCCCTGTCTCCGATCTCTCTCTGTCCCCTGTCTCTGATTTCTCTGTCCCCTGTCTCCGATCTCTCTCTGTCCCCTGTCTCTGAACTCTCTCTGTCCCCTGTCTCCGATCTCTCTCTGTCCCCTGTCTCCGATCTCTCTCTGTCCCCTGTCTCCGATCTCTCTCTGTCCCCTGTCTCCGATCTCTCTGTCCCCTGTCTCTGATCTCTCTCTGTCCCCTGTCTCTGATCTCTCTCTGTCCCCTGTCTCTGATCTCTCTTTGTCCCCTGTCTCCGATCTCTCTCTGTCCCCTGTCTCTGATCTCTCTCTGTCCCCTGTCTCTGATCTCTCTGTCCCCTGTCTCTGAACTCTCTCTGTCCCCTGTCTCTGATCTCTCTCTGTCCCCTGTCTCCGATCTCTCTCTGTCCCCTGTCTCCGATCTCTCTCTGTCCCCTGTCTCCGATCTCTCTGTCCCCTGTCTCTGATCTCTCGATGTCCCCTGTCTCTGATATCTCTCTGTCCCCTGTCTCTGATCTCTCTGTCCGCTGTCTCTGATTTCTCTGTCCCCTGTCTCCGATCTCTCTGTCCCCTGTCTCCGATCTCTCTGTCCCCTGTCTCCAATCTCTCTCTGTCCCCTGTCTCTGATCTCTCTCTCTGTCCCCTGTCTCTGATCTCTCTCTCTGTCCCCTGTCTCTGATCTGTCCCCTGTCTCTGATCTGTCCCCTGTCTCCGATCTCTCTGTCCCCTGTCTCTGATCTCTCTGTCCCCTGTCTCCAATCTCTCTGTCCCCTGTCTCTGATCTCTCTCTGTCCCCTGTCTCTGATCTCTCCCTGTCCCCTGTCTCTGATCTCTCTCTGTCCCCTGTCTCTGATCTCGCTCTGTCCCCTGTCTCTGATCTCGATCTGTCCCCTGTCTCTGATCTCTCTCTGTCCCCTGTCTCTGATCTCTCTGTCCCTGATCTGTCCCCTGTCTCTGATCTCTCTCTGTCCCCTGTCTCTGATCTCTCCCTGTCCCCTGTCTCTGATCTCTCTCTGTCCCCTGTCTCTGATCTCTCTCTGTCCCCTGTCTCTGCTCTCTCTGTCCCCTGTCTCTGATCTCTCTGTCCCCTGTCTCTGCTCTCTCTGATCTCTCTGTCCCCTGTCTCTGATCTCTCTCTGTCCCCTGTCTCTGATCTCTCTCTGTCCCCTGTCTCTGATCTCTCTCTGTCCCCTGTCTCTGATCTGTCTCCGATCTCTCTGTCCCCTGTCTCTGATCTCTCTGTCCCCTGTCTCCGATCTCTCTCTGTCCCCTGTCTCTGATATCTCTCTGTCCCCTGTCTCCGATCTCTCTCTGTCCCCTGTCTC
>CM070490.1:1761798-1766798 GCA_036324585.1 Champsocephalus esox
CGAGCTGTGTGCGTCACTCTTTAGTGTCCCCTGGTCTTCCAGCTGTGTGCGTCACTCTTTAGTGTCCCCTGGTCTCCCAGCTGTGTGCGTCACTCTTTAGTGTCCCCTGGTCTCCGAGCTGTGTGCGTCACTCTTTAGTGTCCCCTGGTCTCCCAGCTGTGTGCGTCACTCTTTAGTGTCCCCTGGTCTCCAGCAACTTGTGCTGTGTGCGTCACTCTTTAGTGTCCCCTGGTCTCCAGCTGTGTGCGTCACTCTTTAGTGTCCACTGGTCTCCCAGCTGTGTGCATCACTCTTTAGTGTCCCCCTGGTCTCCAGCTGTGTGCGTCTCTCTTTAGTGTCCCCTGGTCTCCCAGCTGTGTGCGTCACTCTTTAGTGTCCCCTGGTCTCCAGCTGTGTGCGTCACTCTTTAGTGTCCCCTGGTCTCCAGCTGTGTGCGTCACTCTTTAGTGTCCCCTGGTCTCCCAGCTGTGTGCGTCACTCTTTAGGGTCCCCTGGTCTCCCAGCTGTGTGCGTCACTCTTTAGTGTCCCCTGGTCTCCAGCTGTGTGTGTCACTCTTTAGTGTCCCCTGGTCTCCCAGCTGTGTGCGTCACTCTTTAGGGTCCCCTGGTCTCCCAGCTGTGTGCGTCACTCTTTACTGTCCCCTGGTCTCCAGCTGTGTGCGTCACTCTTTAGTGTCCCCTGGTCTCCCAGCTGTGTGTGTCACTCTTTAGTGTCCCCTGGTCTACCAGCTGTGTGCGTCACTCTTTACTGTCCCCTGGTCTCCAGCTGTGTGTGTCACTCTTTAGTGTCCCCTGGTCTACCAGCTGTGTGCGTCACTCTTTAGTGTCCCCTGGTCTCCCAGCTGTGTGCGTCACTCTTTAGTGTCCCCTGGTCTCCCAGCTGTGTGCGTCACTCTTTAGTGTCCCCTGGTCTCCAGCTGTGTGCGTCACTCTTTACTGTCCCCTGGTCTCCAGCTGTGTGCGTCACTCTTTAGTGTCCCCTGGTCTCCCAGCTGTGTGTGTCACTCTTTAGTGTCCCCTGGTCTCCCAGCTGTGTGCGTCACTCTTTAGTGTCCCCTGGTCTCCCAGCTGTGTGCGTCACTCTTTAGTGTCCCCTGGTCTCCCAGCTGTGTGCGTCACTCTTTAGTGTCCCCTGGTCTCCAGCTGTGTGCGTCACTCTTGTGTGTCTTCATGTGGAACCTTTGGGTTTTATATCTGCGTCCTTCCTGGAGCGGTCTCTCCTGATGGAGCAGGTCTGCGTGTTGGCTGCTGCCGGCCTCCGTACAAACAACACAAAGGACAACATGTAATGAAACGACCGGAAGACAAACAGCACAGATCCAAACCTGATTGAATGAAGTGAAATGATACATTCAAGAGTCTCGGGATCAGAGGATCATGTGACCTGTAAACTGCTTAAATGTCACGAGAGGAGAATCCAGAAGCAGCGGCTGCACGTCGTTGCCTCTAGGCTCCTCTGAAGTGTCCTGCGCCTGAAGGCACCACGGCCCGGCTGCACGTGTGTCCCTGTGTCCTGAGGCCGCGGGGCTCAGCAGCTTGTCATGTGACTGAGCCCCCTCCAGCGGCCATTGGGCTTCACGTGGCATCCAGAGAACGCCTGCATGTCCTTTACGATGCAGCTGGAGGTGGATGGAGGGAGAGGGGGGGGAGAGGGAGAGGGGGGGAGAGGGGGGGGAGAGGGGGGGAGAGGGGGAGAGAGAGGGGGGGAGAGAGGGGGGAGAGAGGGGGAGGAGGGGCGGTGTGCAAAGCGCACCCGAGCGCGGTGAGAGGATAATGGGAAAGCAAAGAGCATCATTACCTCTTTCACGCCGCGCTGCCCTCGCCTCGCGCGAGACGCAGCGGACACGCGGACCGGACTCGGGATCCGGATTCTTTCGTATCTCACTCTTTATGAATCGCTTTCTATGTTGTGACTTTATTTTCTACTTTCTGGATTCTTTATTTCTATTTGAGACGTTCACATTCTGGATTCTTTATTTCTATTTGAGACGTTCACATTCTGGATTCTTTATTTCTATTTGAGACGTTCACATTCTGGATTCTTTATTTCTATTTGAGACGTTCACATTCTGGATTCTTTATTTCTATTTGAGACGTTCACATTCTGGATTCTTTATTTCTAGTCTTTTCATTTCTCTATTGTGTCTTTAGATTCTGCTGCTGCGCAGACACATTGGGATCAATTCGGCACTTCTTATCTCATCTACTCTCCTCTCCTCTCCTCTCCCTCTTCTCTCCTCTCCTCTCCTCTCCTCTTCTCTCCTCTCATCTCATCTCCTATCTTCTCTCCTCTCATCTCCTCTCATCTCATCTCCTCTCCTCCTCTCCTCTCATCTCATCTCCTCTCATCTCCTCCTCTCATCTCCTCCTCTCCTCTCATCTCCTCTCATCTCCTCTCATCTCCTCTCATCTCATCTCCTCTCATCTCATCTCCTCCTCTCCTCTCCTCTCATCTCATCTCCTCTCATCTCATCTCATCTCATCTCCTCTCATCTCCTCTCCTCTCATCTCCTCTCATCTCATCTCCTCTCCTCTCCTCTCCTCTCTCCTCATCCCTCAGATCTTTCTGAAACACGAACTGGACGCCGACAGTTTGAGGCTCTTTGGACCTGTTTCCTTGTATTGCTTTCTAAATGTCTAGAAGCTGCACGCATCAGAGTTCAGAGCGACCCGATACGAGGTCAATACTTCAATATTCTGTGGAGTTTTTTGTCACAATTATTTTTGCATATTTGTTTACCATCCAGTTGAAAGCCCCATGACTCAAAGCCATCACACTAAGCTTATTTCCTAACGCGCTCTGAGAGTCTGTGTTCTTCAGTCTGTGAATCCTGACGGACGGAGGGAAGCTACACGTACTCGTGCCGGCTGTATTTCTCGCTCAGCTCTTTGGGAGGGGGGGCTTCTGCCTCCTTCCTCTCGTTCGGAGGTGGGGGGGGGTCGCCGCTGCAGCACCAAGAACCAGTCCTGGTCCTCGTTGGAGGCGTGATCCGGGCGTCGGGACTCTAACCCGGGGCAGGACAGGCACAGAATGCCCCCCCCCGGCCAGCAGGAAGCCAGAGGCGCAGAAGGCGAGTCCCAGCGCCCCGCCGGGCTGCAGCCTCCTGCCATCCGGACGCTTTAAAAACGCGGCGACGACTTCGAAAGTGAACCACGACGCCGGGCCGAAACACAGGAAGGCGGCCAGCACCAAAAACCCCCCTCCAGCGACCGCCGTGTGACCTTTGGCTCGCCGGCCGCCCCCCCATTTGGTGCATTTGAGCCCCAGGGCTGCGAGGCAGAGCCCGAAGGCGGCGGCGAGGCAGCAGAGCACCATGGAGGCTCTGGTGACCTGCAGAGAGGCCGGCAGCGTGAGAGGAGACGGCTTCACGCTGCAGCTGAAGACCCCGGGCAGCGGCGACACGCAGTCCATCCACAGACCCTGCATCCTCCAGGGGGGGGGCGGCGGCAGGCCGGGGCGCGGGGGGGCGCTCACCGTCCAGCTGGGGAGCAGCGTGGCCACCAGGGCGCCCAGGAGCCCCAGCAGCGCCAGCACGAACGCCAGGATCTGCACGGAGCCCGGCAGCATGAGGCCTGCACACAGGAGACACGTGATATGACAACACCCTGGAACAAGAGACATCAGAACCATCATCATCATTACATTTGAGTTAAAGGTGGGGGAGGTTACGTTTCAGAAACCGGCTCGAGATCCACTTTGTGTTATATTCCATGGAATGCTCTGAACGTCCGATAGCGATGAATATCTGAAGAGCTTTGACAACACATCCATCCAGAAATCTCACCTGTGGAAGAAGCCGTGGCGCGGTAACAGGCACATCGGATGGCCGCCCTGTCTGTCAGCCTGGCCGCAGCACCTCAATGCCTCGCCAGCAACAGGCGGCCCTTCCACCAGTCTGCTGACGTCACGTCCGGTTGGGTACTTTCAAACTGGAGTACACCCGAGCCGGTTTCTCAAACGTACCTACGTAAGTTTGAGAAACCGGCTCGAGTGTACTCCAGTTTGAAAATACACAACCGGAGAAAACCTGCCCCTTCCTCTCAGAGCCCCTCCCCCAACACACACCAACGCGCACGTGACCAATGAGGGCAGAGGTCAGTGTGTGCCCCGATGGAAGGCTGGCAGGCAGGTAGGCCAAACGGATTGGTTGTACTTGTTACAGCGCCACGGCTCTTCTACAGATGCATTTCTTCCTGGACTTGTTGTCAGAGCTCTTCAGATGTTCACTGCTGTCGGGCGCTCAGAGTGTTCCTCCAGCCGCTTTCTGAAACGTACCCCCCCCCACCGTTAAGTGATTTTATTAATAAAGTTTTCGCGCCATTTTGTTTGTTACTATGGCAACAGCTTTTCCGAGAGTCCGGTCTTCTGTGTTCGTAGACATGTGGCGTGCAGCGTGGATGTTAAAGGACGGCGTGTGCTGGGTGTCCATTCTTCCACGTCCTCTATAGACAGCGAGTCAGCGCCACACTCATCACTCCGCCCCGTGGTATCGAACCCTCGCTTCACACCGGCTGCTCGCTCGCTCACCCGTTAACCCCGACCCCAGACAGAGGACCACATCCTCTAAAGGGTGACATAATTAACGTTTCTTCTCAGAGTAACGATGAACCCGTGAGCTAACACACACCACACACACACACACACACACACACTTAAACTGCACTGTAACTTGTATCCATGTATTTTTCCTTGATGCTTAATGTCTTTCATTTCTTGTTTGTGAAGCACTTTGCCTTGCCTGCTCGTGCGCTGTGAATAAACTTGCCTCGATGCAGAAGAGTCAGCACCGATACAGATGTTTCTATTTCAACGTAATTGAACAGTAAAACATGTAAACGATGTGTCCGTCCAAAATGAAACATTATTATCGTGAAACCACCCTTAGATGTTGGGAGACTCAAAGCGTTAGGACTCCAAACTACAAGAGCCCTGTGTCAAGATCGAAGCAGAACGAGTGACCTTTGACCTGCTACAGGTCCTCTGGGTCGTTCGTGCGGAT
>CM070490.1:1774298-1789298 GCA_036324585.1 Champsocephalus esox
TGAACTAATCTGGATAAAAGAGTACATTTAAAAAGTACAAAAGAAAATTAAATACTCATTTATTGTATTTCAACATCATCATTAAAAAGATGTACACAGATATATAAGAAAATAAATTACCAAATACTTTAACAGTTCATAAAAATAACTTGAGTTCATTTGAAATAAAACACTTCTTCCGTCACAAATCAGAAAACATATAAATACAGATTCTCAGATCTACAAAAGATAGCATCGAGCAGCTGCAGAGGGTTTTATCTGGAGTGCTTTTGTCAAAATATGAAACTACAACTGAGAAATAAACACATTTACAATACGATGCTAGAAAATAAAATAACACGTTCGGTGCCGAGTGCAAAGAAATAACTGAGCTCCAGATGTTTGTCTCTTTTAGGGTTTGAGGTAATTCTTGAGTCTTTGGTCCAGAATGCAAACAAGGTTCCAGAAACATATTTCCCCCGTCGCTCTTCATCGTTGAATATTCTTGAAAAAGTAAAACATTCGTTCCATATTTCCTGAAGGTGTGGTCAGGGCGTGTTACTGGGAGCAGCCGCGACTCTTCTAAAAATTCATATTTGATAAAATATTATCGCTGATTTTCATTATTGTAAAAACGTCATTTGTTTCCAGAGTTCTCGTTTTTAATCCCAGGTCGTTTTGAATGATGACATTTTTCCGTGCGTCTTTGTTGTTTGTTTTGATGTGCGAGGGACTTCCTGGGGACAATCTGCACAAAACACCTTAACTTAAGAGTTTCTTTAAGTCTTCTTCTTACGGTTTCCTCCAAAAGTTCCCTTTATCTTAACACGGACTGTAGCTAACGGTAACTGACTGTAGCTAACGGTAACTGACTGTAGCTAACGGTAACTGACTGTAGCTAATGGTAACTGACTGTAGCTAACGGTAACTGACTGTAGCTAACGGTAACTGACTGTAGCTGACTGTAGCTAACGGTAACTGACTGTAGCTGACGGTAACTGACTGTAGCTAACGGTAACTGACTGTAACTGACTGTAGCTAACGGTAACTGACTGTAACTGACTGTAGCTAACGGTAACTGACTGTAGCTAACGGTAACTGACTGTAACTGACTGTAGCTAACGGTAACTGACTGTAGCTGACTGTAGATGACTGTAGCTAACGGTAACTGACTGTAACTGACTGTAGCTAACGGTAACTGACTGTAGCTGACTGCAGATGACTGTAGCTAACGGTAACTGACTGTAACTGACTGTAGCTAACGGTAACTGACTGTAACTGACTGTAGCTAACGGTAACTGACTGTAACTGACTGTAGCTAACGGTAACTGACTGTAGCTGACTACGGTAACTGACTGTAGCTGACTGTAGCTAACGGTAACTGACTGTAGCTAACGGTAACTGACTGTAGCTAACGGTAACTGACTGTAGCTGATTGTGAGATCAGGTGATTCCAGTTTAAAGATTACATGATGATCGGTCCCTCAGCTAAGGGGAAATAAAGCCTTAAGCTTAATGTGTTTTGTGCGTCTGAAGTGTATTTCCTGTTCCTGGGGCCTGTTTCCTCCCCCGCTGCCACCCGTCGTAGAAACAGTCCTCACTGATTATGGAAGTCATGCTGTGAACGCTGTAGTCTCTCTCCAGGAGCCCCCCCAGCTCCCCCCCCTCCCCCTCTCAGGTTGTAGCTCCGCCTCCCCACCCCTCTTGGCTCCGCCCCTCCCTCAGTGAAGTGCAGATTTTGCAGCTGAGCCTCCAGACCCCCTGTCACAGAGGAGAGTCGGGTCTTGGGGGTCTGGTTTCCGTCGGCGGGCAGCGCGGGCTCCTCCCCCCCCCTCCCCCGGTGCCTCCTCTGCGCAGACAGTCGGGGTCTCCTCAGGGAGCCGCAGGGGTCCCGGGCTCTCAGGAGGGGCCGCAGAGCGCAGAGCACACGGGCCTTCATCTCCACATCACTGCCACACAAACACAGGACCACCACATATTTAAAGGTCTCCTCTCATGCAAAATGCACTTTCTGATGTCAACATCACCGCCCCCCCGGTGTGTCAGGAAATAAACCCCTCACTCTTTTCCTCCGTACCCACATCTCTAAAAACGGGCGAACAACGGAGCTGATCTGGATCCCCCCGTTTGCTGCGTCATGGCGACATTACTAAAATGTGGGCGGGCTTTACCCCCACGGGCCAATCAGAAACGTTGCTGTCAGAAACAACGAGACGTGTTCTGGAAGTAATAGGGTCTGTGTGCATTAGCATGCTCGCACTGTGTGAAAGGTGATGTCTAAATAAAGTTTTATTATAACGTCTCAAAAAACTCACACTTACTGTTTACACTGAATGAACAACCCGGTCTCACGGCATGTCGTGTTCTAGTCACGACATGTAATCTGTTGATTCGTGTTCACCAACACGATTCTCCCTTTTCTTCGTGTCGCACAGAACGATTTCAAAAAGCAATGTATTTCTATCGGTAGTGTGTTTCGTGCCCGCGTCTTTCTGTCCGGTCGGGTCGTGGAAGCTGGGGTTCATAAAAACATGTTCTTACTCGATATCAAGCCACGATTACTGATTTATTTTATATAATGTCGGACTTTTGTTGTGAGGAAAAGAAACGGCTCGGAGCCTCAGGATACTGACATCCGTATTTTGTGTGATATTTTTTTCCTTCTAATTTGTTATTCTTTTCAAACACACCGTTATTTACTCACCAATAACACTCAATTATCCTCGCTTTTATTTATTGGTTTAATTCCATAATCTCCGGCTTTTTTCATCAAATAACATTATTCAACAACAATAATTCAATAACGTGCTTTAACCACTAGGCGGTGCACACGAGGTGCACACAGACATAACAACTTTGTATTATTAGTGTGTATGTACAACATCTGAAGATGTGTAGTTTTATGCGTTCACATCATTGTGCAGCATATTGCTATACTATTTCAGACTCAGTATTTACATTCTCACATTCAAAGAAAATCAGTAATATCTTTAAAACTACAGTCCTCTCTATCAGCTGTGCACCGTTATGGTGTAAATATAACCTATCTGTGAACGAGATCAAATGTAAAAGTCAGCCGGATTAGTGTTGATACTGCAAGGAGACGTATTGTGTGAAGAGAAATTGAAGATGTTGTTTAATTGTTGATATATTTTGACCCACGTCAGTATTCAGTTTCGCGCCATGTCTTCAGTTTGTCCAAAGGTCTTCTCGTCAGGGCTCTCTAAATAAAGAACTACGGCAGATCTGTAGCATGTAATGCAGCCGAACCGTGTATTACAATGCCGTTCTGAGATGACTTTCAAAGAGACGAGCAAGAGCACTCTGAATTAAGTACTATTTTAAAATGTTTTCTGGATTTCATATAATATAAACACCAAATCCCAGCATGCATTGCGGCTAAACCATCCAATCAGCGAGCTTAAACTATAGCTGAGGATCTTGGGTAATCAGTTCAGTGGCTGCGTCTGTTCCGGTTATTTTTATTTTGAAATTCAGTTCCTGACGGACGCCAGAAAAGCCAGAGATTATGGAATTAAACCAATAAATAAAAGCGAGGATAATTGAGTGTTATTGGTGAGTAAATAACGGTGTGTTAGAAAAGAATAACAAATCAGAAGGAAAAAAAGATGAATAAAATACAGATGTCAGTATCCTGAGGCTCCGAGCCGTTTCTGTTCCTCACGGACCGAAATTATACGATTTAAAATAAAAGCAGTAATCGTGGCTTGATATCGAGTAAGAACATGTTTTTATGAACCCCAGCTTCCGGTCCTCCACGACCCGACAGAAAGACGCAGGCACGAAACACACTACCGACAGAAATACATTGCTTTTTAAATCGTTCTGTGCGACACGAAGAAAAGGGGAAATCGCGTTGGGGAACACGAATCAACAGATTACATGTGACTAGAACACGACATGCCGTGAGACCGGTTGGAATAAATGATCTGTGAAAAATATAAATAATAAATCCACTAAATATAATCATGAACAGTGTTACCTGCTGCAGAGCTGGAACACGGTCTCCGGCCGACCCTCGACCTCCGACCTGCAGTGAACCAGCTCCAACACACACTCGCTGCCCGAGCCTGAAACACAAGCACACACACGTTATGCTAAGCTAGCTGCTTACACCTGCTTCAAGTCTTAATGCTAAGCTAAGCGTGTCCCCTTGTTTCCAGTCTTTATGCTAAGCTACGCTAGCTTACACTTTTAATGCTTAGATGAGCTAACTACACTGAACAAAAATATAAACGCAACACTTTTGTTTTTGCTCCCATTCTTCACGAGATGAACTCAAAGATCTAAAACATGTTCTATAAACACAAAATAACCATTTCTCTCAAATATTGTTCACAAATCTGAAACCATGTGTGACAGTGAGCACTTCTCCTTTGCCGAGATAATCCATCCCACCTCACAGGTGTGGCAAATCAAGATGCTGATCAGACAGCATGATTATTGCACAGGTGTGCCTTAGGCTGGCCACACATAGAAGGCCACTCTGAAACGTGCAGTTTTGCTTTATTGGGGGGGTTTGGGGGGGTCCGAAAACCAGGCAGTATCTGGTGTGAGGGGTAGGAGTAGGGGTAGGGGTAGGATTAGGATTAGGGGTAGGGTTAGGGTAATGTTGTGAATCGAGTGACCCATGGTGGTGGTGGGGTTATGGTATGGGCAGGCGTATGTTATGGACGATGAACACAGGCCCCTCGATTCACAACATTACCCTACCCCTACCCCTAACCCCTACCCACCCCTCACCAGATACTGCCTGGTTTTCCGGACCCCCCCCCAGACCAAAAAAAAAGTGTTGCGTTTATATTTGTGTTCAGTGTATGTACCACTGCGTTCAGTCTGTATGCTAAGCTAAGCTAGCTGTAGCTGAAAACCCAAATACACACATTTCTGCAGCAAAAATATTAATCAGAATCAGAATTCCTTTCTTTAAATATTTACGGTATTACAACAGCAAGGAGTGCAGATTAATAAAAAACAGTAGACATACTATATAAAACAGAAGGTGCACGTAGCTAATAATAAAAAACACTAAGTAAAAAATAAATACCGCAGGTACAAATACGTGGTTTGATAATTGCTCTTTGACTCTGGGCACTGACCCGTGAAGCTGGCCGGTCGGACCTGAGCCTGTGAGACTGGGATTAACCAGCGGAACCTGAAGGGGTCCAGATCAGCTGGTCGAGAGGCGGTCTGTCAACAATCAACAAAGACATACATATAAGGTGAACTCAATCCATCCCAGTTCCTTTACAGTCTCAGCGACGAGGGAATGATCTGACCCACCATCCTCTTCTTCAGCTTGATGTTCTCTCGATACACCAGGACGACCGCACGTTTAAACACTGAGGAAGACAAGATACGATACGATAAGATAAGAACACACACACACACACACACACACACACACACACACACACACACACACACTACACACACACACACACACACACGCCTAACCTTAACCTTACCCTAACCAAGTCTTCACCCTAACATTAATGACCCCCTTATGGGGACCTCCAATGTGTCCCCATAAGGGAGGCGAGTCCCCACACGTGACTATGTAAACAGATGTAGGGCCCCACAAGTATAGTAATGCTAGTCCACACACACACACACACACACACACACACACACACACACACACACACACACACGTTGCACGCACCGAACAGCGTGAGCTCCGGCTCTTTCTTCAGGCGAAGGCTGGGCAGCGGGTTCAACCAAAGCACAGAGGAGCACAGCAGGAAGCCGCCCATCGAGAGCGCCACCACCTGGGGAGACATGGGTACTGCATTCAGGAAGTAAGGGACAAATAAACCCCTCCAACAACACACAGCCAGGTGGTGGTAAGTTAAGGTAATTTGACTTAAGGGAACGGATAGGTAAAGTATGTCAATTAAGGTAATTGGAGCCACATTGTAAGGTCATTTAAGTTAAGGTAAGCTCAGAGGTCATTTACGTTAAGGTAAAGGGTAAATTAAGTTTAGGGATGAGGTAAGCTCGGCTAATGGGTGAAATAAGTTAATTTTAGGTGTGTGAGACAGGTGTGTGTGTGTGACAGGTGTGTGTGTGTGACAGGTGTGTGTGTGTGACAGGTGTGTGTGTGACAGGTGTGTGTGACAGGTGTGTGTGTGACAGGTGTGTGTGTGACAGGTGTGTGTGTGACAGGTGTGTGTGTGTGACAGGTGTGTGTGTGACAGGTGTGTGTGTGACAGGTGTGTGTGTGACAGGTGCGTGTGACAGGTGCGTGTGTGAGACAGGTGTGTGTGTGAGACAGGTGTGTGTGTGACAGGTGTGTGTGTGACAGGTGTGTGTGTGAGAGGTGTGTGTGTGACAGGTGTGTGTGACAGGTGTGTGTGTGTGTGACAGGTATGTGTGTGACAGGTGTGTGTGTGACAGGTGTGTGTGTGACAGGTGTGTGTGACAGGTGTGTGTGTGAGAGGTGTGTGTGACAGGTGCGTGTGACAGGTGTGTGTGTGACAGGTGTGTGTGTGACAGGTGTGTGTGTGACAGGTGTGTGTGTGACAGGTATGTGTGTGTGTGTGACAGGTATGTGTGTGTGACAGGTGTGTGTGTGACAGGTGTGTGTGTGACAGGTGTGTGTGTGAGAGGTGTGTGTGTGTGACAGGTGCGTGTGTGAGACAGGTGTGTGTGTGACAGGTGTGTGTGTGACAGGTGTGTGTGTGACAGGTGTGTGTGACAGGTGTGTGTGTGACAGGTGTGTGTGTGACAGGTGTGTGTGTGAGAGGTGTGTGTGACAGGTGTGTGTGTGACAGGTGTGTGTGTGACAGGTGTGTGTGTGACAGGTGTGTGTGTGACAGGTGTGTGTGTGTGACAGGTGTGTGTGTGACAGGTATGTGTGTGACAGGTGTGTGTGAGAGAGGTGTGTGTGACAGGTGTGTGACAGGTGTGTGTGTGACATGTGTGTGTGTGTGACAGGTGTGTGTGTGACAGGTGTGTGTGTGAGACAGGTGTGTGTGACAGGTGTGTGTGAGACAGGTGTGTGTGTGACAGGTGTGTGTGTGTGACAGGGTGTGTGTGTGTGTGACAGGTGTGTGTGTGACAGGTGTGTGTGTGACAGGTATGTGTGTGTGACAGGTGTGTGTGTGACAGGTGTGTGTGAGACAGGTGTGTGTGACAGGTGTGTGTGTGACAGGTGTGTGTGTGACAGGTGTGTGTGTGAGAGGTGTGTGTGAGACAGGTGTGTGTGACAGGTGTGTGTGTGACAGGTGTGTGTGTACAGGTGTGTGTGTGAGAGGTGTGTGTGTGACAGGTGTGTGTGTGTGAGACAGGTGTGTGTGAGACAGGTGTGTGTGTGACAGGTGTGTGTGTGTGACAGGTGTGTGTGTGACAGGTGTGTGTGTGTACCTGTTTGTCCGTGTGTTCTGCAGCCAGCTGGTCGAACACGCAGCCAAACTCCTCGTGGATTTTCTGCATCTCGTTGATGTGCGACGCCGCGTCCTCCATCGCCCGCAGCGCCTCTGAGGGACAGCAGGGGGAGACACTGAGACCCGACAGCAGGTGTGTTCAGGTGTGTTCAGGTGTGTGTGTGTGTTTACCTGTGAGGTGTGTGTGTTCACGTGTGTGTGTTCAGGTGTGTGTGTTTACCTGTGAGGTGTGTGTGTTCAGGTGTGTGTGTACCTGTGAGGTGTGTGTGTTCAGGTGTGTGTGTACCTGTGAGGTGTGTGTGTTCAGGTGTGTGTGTACCTGTGAGGTGTGTGTGTTCAGGTGTGTGTGTACCTGTGAGGTGTGTGTGTGTGTGTGTGTACCTGTGAGGTGTGTGTGTTCAGGTGTGTGTGTACCTGTGAGGTGTGTGTGTGTGTGTGTGTACCTGTGAGGTGTGTGTGTTCAGGTGTGTGTGGGTGTGTGTGTACCTGTGAGGTGTGTGTGTTCAGGTGTGTGTGTACCTGTGAGGTGTGTGTGTTCAGGTGTGTGTGTACCTGTGAGGTGTGTGTGTTCAGGTGTGTGTGTACCTGTGAGGTGTGTGTGTTCAGGTGTGTGTGTTCAGGTGTGTGTGTACCTGTGAGGTGTGTGTGTTCAGGTGTGTGTGTTCAGGTGTGTGTGTACCTGTGAGGTGTGTGTGTTCAGGTGTGTGTGGGGGGGTCAGGGCCACCAGCTCTCTCAGTAAAAGAGGGTATTTCAGGATTCGCTGCACAGGTTTAATCAGGAACGACTCCAGAGACGCTGAGTGCTGATTGGTCGGATTCCTCGTCTCCAGGAAGTGCTTAAAGGCTGCGTCTGTCTTTGCTGAGAGAACGATAAAGTTTATTGAAAGAAAGGAGTACACTTCTGTTGATAGATAATTAAATAATAAAGCATGAAAAGTATTACGGCACTAAAAAGAAAACGTAACAATAAACATGAACTGAACTAAGGACACTAAACTGGTTGAGGGGATCAAAGCCTTTGAGCGCACCTCTCTCCAGGACCTTCTGCACCTTCGGGTGGTTGGCGCAGAAGCCGCTGTAGTGCTTAAAGCGATCGGCGTAGAGCAGGAACGACCCGCCGAGCGCCGAGAGCAGTTTCTGAGAGGGAGAGAGTTCATCGAAACATTCGCCTCAAGTTCACCGAGAGAGAGGAGTACGGTACTTTGAGTTAAGGTACTTTGAGTTAAGGTACTTTGAGTTAAGGTACTTTGAGTTAAGGTACTTTGAGTTAAGGTACTTTGAGTTAAGGTACTTTGAGTTAAGTTAACAGAGAGAGAGGAGTACGGTACTTTAAGTTAAGGTACTTTGAGTTAAGGTACTTTGAGTTAAGGTACTTTGAGTTAAGGTACCTTGAGTTAAGGTACTTTTAAGTTAAGTTAACAGAGAGAGAGGAGTACGGTACTTTAAGTTAAGGTACTTTGAGTTAAGGTACTTTGAGTTAAGGTACTTTAAGTTAAGGTACTTTGAGTTAAGGTACTTTTAAGTTAAGTTAACAGAGAGAGAGGAGTACGGTACTTTAAGTTAAGGTACTTTGAGTTAAGGTACTTTGAGTTAAGGTACTTTAAGTTAAGGTACTTTAAGTTAAGGTACTTTAAGTTAAGTTGAATTTAAGTTAAGTTACTTAAAGTTAAGGTACTTTAAGTTAAGGTACTTTAAGTTAAGGTACTTTTAAGTTAAGTTGAATTTAAGTTAAGTTACTTTAAGTTAAGGTACTTTAAGTTAAGGTACTTTGAGTCAAGGTACTTTAAGTTAAGTTGAATTTAAGTTAAGGTAATTTGAATTAAGTTAACAGAGAGCGTAGTTAAGGTAAGTTCATTTAATGTAAGTTATTTTTAGGTAAGTTTAATTTAAGGTAAGTTTAATTTAAGGTAAGTTTAATTTAAGGTCATTTGAATTAAGTTAACAGAGAGCGTATTTATGGTAAGTTTAATTTAGGGTAAGTTAAGTTAATTTAAGATAAGTTTAATGTAAGTTGAGTTAAGGTAATTTAAGGTAAGGTAAGTTTAATTTAAATTAAGTTTAATTTAAGGTAAGTTAAGTTAATTTAAGGTCAGTTTAATGTAAGTTGAGTTAAGGATTTAAGTTAAGTTGAGTTAAGGTAAGTTAAGGTAAGGTCATTTAAGGTAAGGTAAGTTTAATTTAAGGTAAGTTATGGTAATTTAATTTAAGGTAAGTTAAGTTAATTTAAGGTAAGTTTAATTTAAGGTAAATTAATTTAAGCTAAGGTAACGGAGAGCATGATTAAGGTACATTTATTTAAGGGAAGTTTAATCTAAGGTGAGTTAATTTAAGGTAAGTTTAATTTAAGGTAAGTTAAGTTAATTTAAGGGAAGTTTCATTTAAGGTAAGTTAATTTAAGTTAAGTTACTTTAAGTTAAGTTAATTTAAGGTCATTTGAATTAAGTTAACAGAGAGCGTGTTTAAGGTAAGTTTAATTTAGGGTAAATTCAGTTAATTTAAGATAAGTTTAAGGTAATTTAAGGTAAGTTAAGTTTAATTTAAATTAAGTTTAATTTAAGGTAAGTTTAATTTAGGGTAAATTCAGTTAATTTAAGATAAGTTTAATGTAAGTTAAGGTAAGGTAAGTTTAATTTAAATTAAGTTTAATTTAAGCTAAGTTAATTTAAGGTCAGTTTAATTTAAGATAAGTAATTTAAGGTAAGTTAATTTAAGGTAAGTACATTTGAGGTTAAGACAATTGGAGGTTAAGTGAATTTAAGTTAAGGCAACAGAGATCAGTTAAGGTAAGTGTTAGTTAAGGTAAGTGTGTTCTGAGCGTACCTGCAGCTGCTCCGGCGCCTCCAGGTCGGGACAGGAAGTGATTTTCTCCTCCAGCGTCTGCAGGAAGACTCTCTGGAAGTCCAGCATCTCAGGAAGGCACCCGAACAGAGCCTCCACCTGAGGGCCAGAAGAACCACGGCCCCTGAACGCCTCTTCACTCCAACACACAGTTATCAGGAGAACCACGGCCCCTGAACGCCTCTTCACTCCAACACACAGTTATCAGAAGAACCACTGCCCCTGAACGCCTCTTCACTCTAACACACACTGTTATCAGAAGAACCACGGCACCTGAACGCCTCTTCACTCTAACACACAGTTATCAGAAGAACCAATGCCCCTGAACGCCTCTTCACTCTAACACACACTGTTATCAGAAGAACCACGGCCCCTGAACGCCTCTTCACTCTAACACACAGTTAGCAGAAGAACCACTGCCCATGAACGCCTCTTCACTCTAACACACAGTTATCAGAAGAACCACTGCCCCTGAACGCCTCTTCACTCCAACACACAGTTATCAGGAGAACCACGGCCCCTGAACGCCTCTTCACTCCAACACACAGTTATCAGAAGAACCACTGCCCCTGAACGCCTCTTCACTCCAACACACAGTTATCAGGAGAACCACGGCCCCTGAACGCCTCTTCACTCCAACACACAGTTATCAGGAGAACCACGGCCCCTGAACGCCTCTTCACTCCAACACACAGGTATCAGGAGAACCACGGCCCCTGAACGCCTCTTCACTCCAACACAGAGTTATCAGAAGAACCACTGCCCCTGAACGCCTCTTCACTCCAACACACAGTTATCAGGAGAACCACTGCCCCTGAACGCCTCTTCTCTCTAACACACAGTTATCAGAAGAACCACTGCCCCTGAACGCCTCTTCTCTCTAACACACTGTTATCAGAAGAACCACGGCCCCTGAACGCCTCTTCACTCTAACACACAGTTATCAGAAGAACCACTGCCCTTGAACGCCTCTTCACTCCAACACACAGTTATCAGAAGAACCACGGCCCCTGAACGCCTCTTCACTCCAACACACAGTTATCAGGAGAACCACTGCCCCTGAACGCCTCTTCACTCTAACACACACTGTTATCAGAAGAACCACGGCCCCTGAATGCCTCTTCACTCTAACACACAGTTATCAGAAGAACCACTGCCCCTGAACGCCTCTTCACTCTAACACACACTGTTATCAGAAGAACCACGGCCCCTGAACGCCTCTTCACTCTAACACACAGTTATCAGAAGAACCACTGCCCCTGAACGCCTCTTCACTCTAACACACAGTTATCAGAATAACCACAACCCCTGAACGCCTCTTCACTCCAACACACAGTTATCAGGAGAACCACGGCCCCTGAACGCCTCTTCACTCTAACACACAGTTATCAGAAGAACCACTGCCACTGAACGCCTCTTCACTCTAACACACACTGTTATCAGAAGAACCACTGCACCTGAACGCCTCTTCAATCTAACACACAGTTATCAGAAGAACCACTGCCCCTGAACGCCTCTTCACTCTAACACAGTTATCAGAAGAACCACTGCCCCTGAACGCCTCTTCACTCTAACACACTGTTATCAGAAGAACCACTGCCCCTGAACGCCTCTTCACTCTAACACACAGTTATCAGAAGAACCACTGCCCCTGAACGCCTCTTCACTCTAACACACACAGTTATCAGAAGAACCACTGCCCCTGAACGCCTCTTCACTCTAACACACAGTTATCAGAAGAACCACTGCCCCTGAACGCCTCTTCACTCTAACACCACAGTTATCAGAAGAACCACTGCCCCTGAACGCCTCTTCACTCTAACACACACAGTTATCAGAAGAACCACTGCCCCTGAACGCCTCTTCACTCTAACACACAGTTATCAGAAGAACCACTGCCCCTGAACGCCTCTTCACTCTAACACACTGTTATCAGAAGAACCACTGCCCCTGAACGCCTCTTCACTCTAACACACAGTTATCAGAAGAACCACTGCCCCTGAACGCCTCTTCACTCTAACACACACAGTTATCAGAAGAACCACTGCCCCTGAACGCCTCTTCACTCTAACACACAGTTATCAGAAGAACCACTGCCCCTGAACGCCTCTTCACTCTAACACACAGTTATCAGAAGAACCACTGCCCCTGAACGCCTCTTCACTCTAACACACAGTTATCAGAAGAACCACTGCCCCTGAACGCCTCTTCACTCTAACACACACGTTATCAGAAGAACCACTGCCCCTGAACGCCTCTTCACTCTAACACACTGTTATCAGAAGAACCACTGCCCCTGAACGCCTCTTCACTCTAACACACAGTTATCAGAAGAACCACGGCCCCTGAACGCCTCTTCACTCCAACACACAGTTATCAGGAGAACCACTGCCCCTGAACGCCTCTTCACTCTAACACACAGTTATCAGAATAACCACAACCCCTGAACGCCTCTTCACTCTAACACACAGTTATCAGAAGAACCACTGCCCCTGAACGCCTCTTCACTCTAACACACAGTTATCAGAAGAACCACTGCCCCTGAACGCCTCTTCACTCTAACACACAGTTATCAGAAGAACCACTGCCCCTGAACGCCTCTTCACTCTAACACAGTTATCAGAAGAACCACTGCCCCTGAACGCCTCTTCACTCTAACACACAGTTATCAGAAGAACCACTGCCCCTGAACGCCTCTTCACTCTAACACACAGTTATCAGAAGAACCACTGCCCCTGAACGCCTCTTCACTCTAACACACAGTTATCAGAAGAACCACTGCCCCTGAACGCCTCTTCACTCTAACACACAGTTATCAGAAGAACCACTGCCCCTGAACGCCTCTTCACTCTAACACACAGTTATCAGAAGAACCACTGCCCCTGAACGCCTCTTCACTCTAACACACGTTATCAGAAGAACCACTGCCCCTGAACGCCTCTTCACTCTAACACACAGTTATCAGAAGAACCACTGCCCCTGAACGCCTCTTCACTCTAACACACAGTTATCAGAAGAACCACTGCCCCTGAACGCCTCTTCACTCTAACACACAGTTATCAGAAGAACCACTGCCCCTGAACGCCTCTTCACTCTAACACACAGTTATCAGAAGAACCACTGCCCCTGAACGCCTCTTCACTCTAACACAGTTATCAGAAGAACCACTGCCCCTGAACGCCTCTTCACTCTAACACACAGTTATCAGAAGAACCACTGCCCCTGAACGCCTCTTCACTCTAACACACAGTTATCAGAAGAACCACTGCCCCTGAACGCCTCTTCACTCTAACACACACAGTTATCAGAAGAACCACTGCCCCTGAACGCCTCTTCACTCTAACACACATGTTATCAGAAGAACCACTGCCCCTGAACGCCTCTTCACTCTAACACCACAGTTATCAGAAGAACCACTGCCCCTGAACGCCTCTTCACTCTAACACACACAGTTATCAGAAGAACCACTGCCCCTGAACGCCTCTTCACTCTAACACACTGTTATCAGAAGAACCACTGCCCCTGAACGCCTCTTCACTCTAACACACAGTTATCAGAAGAACCACTGCCCCTGAACGCCTCTTCACTCTAACACACAGTTATCAGAAGAACCACTGCCCCTGAACGCCTCTTCACTCTAACACACACAGTTATCAGAAGAACCACTGCCCCTGAACGCCTCTTCACTCTAACACACAGTTATCAGAAGAACCACTGCCCCTGAACGCCTCTTCACTCTAACACACAGTTATCAGAAGAACCACTGCCCCTGAACGCCTCTTCACTCTAACACACAGTTATCAGAAGAACCACTGCCCCTGAACGCCTCTTCACTCTAACACACACGTTATCAGAAGAACCACTGCCCCTGAACGCCTCTTCACTCTAACACACTGTTATCAGACGAACCACTGCCCCTGAACGCCTCTTCACTCTAACACACAGTTATCAGAAGAACCACTGCCCCTGAACGCCTCTTCACTCTAACACACAGTTATCAGAAGAACCACGGCCCCTGAACGCCTCTTCACTCTAACACACACAGTTATCAGAAGAACCACTGCCCCTGAACGCCTCTTCACTCTAACACACTGTTATCAGAAGAACCACTGCCCCTGAACGCCTCTTCACTCTAACACACAGTTATCAGAAGAACCACTGCCCCTGAACGCCTCTTCACTCTAACACACAGTTATCAGACGAACCACTGCCCCTGAACGCCTCTTCACTCTAACACACAGTTATCAGAAGAACCACTGCCCCTGAACGCCTCTTCACTCTAACACACAGTTATCAGAAGAACCACGGCCCCTGAACGCCTCTTCACTCTAACACACACAGTTATCAGAAGAACCACTGCCCTGAACGCCTCTTCACTCTAACACACGTTATCAGAAGAACCACTGCCCCTGAACGCCTCTTCACTCTAACACCACAGTTATCAGAAGAACCACTGCCCCTGAACGCCTCTTCACTCTAACACACAGTTATCAGAAGAACCACTGCCCCTGAACGCCTCTTCACTCTAACACACAGTTATCAGAAGAACCACTGCCCCTGAACGCCTCTTCACTCTAACACACAGTTATCAGAAGAACCACTGCCCCTGAACGCCTCTTCACTCTAACACACACGTTATCAGAAGAACCACTGCCCCTGAACGCCTCTTCACTCTAACACACAGTTATCAGAAGAACCACTGCCCCTGAACGCCTCTTCACTCTAACACACTGTTATCAGAAGAACCACTGCCCCTGAACGCCTCTTCACTCTA
>CM070490.1:1796798-1804298 GCA_036324585.1 Champsocephalus esox
ACTACACTGTAAAAGTACTACACTGTAAAAGGCACAAATACTACACTGTAGTGATACTACACTGTATAAGGTACAAATACTGCACTGTACTGATACTACACTGTAAAAGGTTACTACACTGTACTGATACTACACTGTAAAAGGTTACTACACTGTACTGATACTACACTGTAAAAGGTACAAGTACTACACTGTACTGACACTACACTGTAAAAGGTCACTACACTGTACTGATACTACACTGTAAAAGGTACAAGTACTACACTGTACTGACACTACACTGTAAAAGGTACAAGTACTACACTGTACTGATACTACACTGTAAAAGGTTACTACATTATACCGATACTACACTGTAAAAGGTACAAGTACTACACTGTAAAAGATGCTGATATCACGCTGTACAAGGTAACAATACTACACTATAAAAGTACTACACTGTAAAAGGTACAAATACTACACTGTAAAAGGTACGAATACTACTCTGTAAAAGTACTACACTGTAAAAGGTACGATTACTACACTGTAAAAGTACTACACTGTAAAAGGCACAAATACTACACTGTAGTGATACTAAACTGTAAAAGGTACAAATACTACACTGTAAAAGGTACGAATACTACTCTGTAAAAGTACTACACTGTAAAAGGTACGATTACTACACTGTAAAAGTACTACACTGTAAAAGGCACAAATACTACACTGTAGTGATACTACACTGTATAAGGTACAAATACTGCACTGTACTGATACTACACTGTAAAAGGTTACTACACTGTACTGATACTACACTGTAAAAGGTTACTACACTGTACTGATACTACACTGTAAAAGGTACAAATACTACACTGTACTGATACTACACTGTAAAAGGTTACTACACTGTACTGACACTACACTGTAAAAGGTACAAATACTACACTGTACTGATACTACACTGTAAAAGGTTACTACACTGTACTGACACTACACGATAAAAGCTTACAACACTGAAAAGGTTACTACACTCTAAAAGGTACACATACTACACTGTACTGATACTACACTGTAAAAGGTACAAGTACTACACTGTACTGACACTACACTGTAAAAGGTACACATGCTACACTGTACTGATACTACACTGTAAAAGGTTACTACACTCTAAAAGGTACACATATACTACACTGTACTGATACTACACTGTAAAAAGGTACGAATACTACACTATACTGACACTACACTGTAAAAGGTAATACTACACTGTACTGATACTACACTGTAAAAGGTAATACTACACTTTAAAAAGGTACAAATACTACACTGTACTGATACTACACTGTAAAAGGTAATACTACACTTTAAAAATGTACAAATACTACACTGTACTGATACTACACTGTAAAAGGTAATACTACACTGTACTGACACTACACTGTAAAAGGTACAAGTATTACACTGTACGGACACTACACTGTAAAAGGTACAAGTACTACACTGTACTGATACTACACTGTAAAAGGTACAAGTACTACACTGTACTGATACTACACTGTAAAAGGTACAAGTACTACACTGTACTGATACTACACTGTAAAAGGTTACTACGCTGTACTGATACTACACTGTAAAAGGTACAAGTACTACACTGTACTGACACTACACTGTAAAAGGTTACTACACTGTACTGATACTACACTGTCAAAGGTACAAGTACTACACTGTACTGACACTACACTGTAAAAGGTTACTACACTGTACTGATACTACACTGTAAAAGGTACAAGTACTACACTGTACTGACACTACACTGTAAAAGGTTACTACACTGTACTGATACTACACTGTAAAAGGTACAAGTACTACACTGTACTGACACTACACTGTAAAAGGTACAAGTACTACACTGTACTGATACTACACTGTAAAAGGTTACTACATTATACCGATACTACACTGTAAAAGGTACAAGTACTACACTGTAAAATATGCTGATATCACGCTGTACAAGGTAACAATACTACACTATAAAAGTACTACACTGTAAAAGGTACAAATACTACACTGTAAAAGGTACGAATACTACTCTGTAAAAGTACTACACTGTAAAAGGTACGATTACTACACTGTAAAAGTACTACACTGTAAAAGGCACAAATACTACACTGTCGTGATACTACACTGTATAAGGTACAAATACTGCACTGTACTGATACTACACTGTAAAAGGTTACTACACTGTACCGATACTACACTGTAAAAGGTACAAGTACTACACTGTAAAAGGTACACATGCTACACTGTACTGATACTACACTGTAAAAGGTAATACTAAACTGTACTGATACTACACTGTAAAAGGTACAAATACTACACTGTACTCACACTACACTGTAAAAGGTAATACTACACTGTAAAAGGTTACTACACTGTACTGACACTACACTGTAAAAGGTTACGACACTGTACCGATACTACACTGTAAAAGGTACAAGTACTACACTGTACTGACACCACACTGTAAAAGGTACACATGCTACACTGTACTGATACTACACTGTAAAAGGTAATACTAAACTGTACTGATACTACACTGTAAAAGGTACAAATACTACACTGTACTCACACTACACTGTAAAAGGTAATACTACACTATACTGACACTACACTGTAAAAGGTTACGACACTGTACCGATACTACACTGTAAAAGGTAAAAGTACTACACTGTACTGACACTACACTGTAAAGGTTACTACACTGTACCGATACTAGACTGTAAAAGGTAATACTACACTTTAAAAAAGGTACACATACTACACTGTACTGATAATACACTGTAAAAGGTTACGACACTGTACGATACTACACTGTAAAAGGTACAAGTACTACACTGTACTGACACTACAATGTAAAAGGTTACTACACTGTACTGATACTACACTGTAAAAGGTACAAGTACTACACTGTACTGACACTACACTGTAAAAGGTTACTACACTGTACTGATACTACACTGTAAAAGGTACAAGTACTACACTGTACTGACACTACACTGTAAAACGGTTACTACACTGTACTGATACTACACTGTAAAAGGTACAAGTACTACACTGTACTGACACTACACTGTAAAAGATTACTACACTGTACTGATACTACACTGTAAAATGTACAAGTACTACACTGTACTGACACTACACTGTAAAAGGTACAAGTACTACACTGTAAAAGGTACGAATACTACTCTGTAAAAGTACTACACTGTAAAAGGTACGATTACTACACTGTAAAAGGCACAAATACTACACTGTAGTGATACTACACTGTATAAGGTACAAATACTGCACTGTACTGATACTACACTGTAAAAGGTTACTACACTGTACTGATACTACACTGTAAAAGGTACAAATACACACTGTACTGATACTACACTGTAAAAGGTACAAGTACTACACTGTACTGACACTACACTGTAATAGATAATACTACACTGTACTGATACTACACTGTAAAAGGTTACTACACTGTAAAAGGTACACACTACGACACTGTACTGATACTACACTGTAAAAGGTACAAATACTACACTGTACTCACACTACACTGTAAAAGGTAATACTACACTGTACTGATACTACACTGTAAAAGGTACAAATACTACACTGTACTGACACTACACTGTAAAGGTACAAATACTACACTGTACTGACACTACACTGTAAAAGGTAATACTACACTGTACTGATACTACACTGTAAAAGGTACAAATACTACACTGTACTGACACTACACTGTAAAAGGGTAATACTACACTGTACTGATACTACACTGTAAAAGGTACAATACTACACTGTAAAAGTACTACATTGTAAAAGGTACAAATACTACTCTGTAAAAGTACTACACTGTAAAAGGTACGATTACTACATTGTAAAAGTACTACACTGTAAAAGGCACAAATACTACACTGTACTGACACTACACTGTAAAAGGTAATACTACACTGTACTGACACTACACTGTAAATGGTAATACTACACTGTACTGACACTACACTGTAAAAGGTAATACTATACTCTAAAAAGGTACAAATACTACACTGTACTGATACTACACTGTAAAAGGTAATACTACACTGTACTGATACTACACTGTAAAAGGTACTAATACCACGCTGTAAAAGTTACTAATATTACACTGTAAAAAGTTTTCAGAAACTTGTTACATAGAAAATAATATTTTAACTGTTAGCATTGAACTGGGGAAATCTCTATCAGTAACCCCCCCCTCCCTCACCTGGCTCCCCCCCCTCACCTGGCTCCCCCCCTCACCTGGCTCCCCCCCTCACCTGGCTCCCCCCCCTCACCTGGCTCCCCCCCCTCACCTGGCTCCCCCCCCTCACCTGGCTCCCCCCCCTCACCTGGCTCCCCTCCCTCACCTGGCTCCCCCCCCTCACCTGGCTCCCCTCCCTCACCTGGCTCCCCCCCCCTCACCTGGCTCCCCCCCCTCACCTAGCTCTCCCCCCCCTCACCTGGCTCCCCCCCTCACCTGGCTCCCCCCCTCACCTGGCTCCCCCCCCTCACCTGGCTCCCCCCCCTCACCTGGCTCCCCTCCCTCACCTGGCTCCCCCCCCTCACCTGGCTCTCCCCTCTCACCTGGCTCCCCCCCCCTCACCTGGCTCCCCCCCTCACCTGGCTCCCCCCCCTCACCTGGCTCCCCCCCCTCACCTGGCTCCCCCCCTCTCACCTGGCTCCCCCCCCTCACCTAGCTCCCCCCCTCACCTGGCTCCCCCCCCTCACCTGGCTCCCCCCCCTCACCTGGCTCCCCCCCCCTCACCTGCTCCCCTCCCTCACCTGGCTCCCCCCCCCTCACCTGGCTCCCCCCCCCTCACCTGGCTCCCCTCCCTCACCTGGCTCTCCCCTCTCACCTGGCTCCCCCCCCTCACCTGGCTCCCCCCCTCTCACCTGGCTCTCCCCCTCTCACCTGGCTCCCCCCCCCTCACCTGGCTCCCCCCCCTCACCTGGCTCCCCTCCCTCACCTGGCTCCCCCCCCTCACCTGGCTCCCCCCCTCACCTGGCTCCCCCCCTCACCTGGCTCCCCCCCCTCACCTGGCTCTCCCCCCCTCACCTGGCTCCCCCCCCTCACCTGGCTCCCCCCCCTCACCTAGCTCCCCCCCCTCACCTGGCTCCCCCCCTCACCTGGCTCCCCCCCCTCACCTGGCTCCCCCCCCTCACCTGGCTCCCCCCCTCACCTGGCTCCCCCCCCTCACCTGGCTCCCCCCCCTCACCTGGCTCCCCCCCCTCACCTGGCTCCCCCCCCTCACCTGGCTCCCCCCCCCTCACCTGGCTCCCCCCCTCACCTGCTCTCCCCCCCTCACCTGGCTCCCCCCCCTCACCTGGCTCCCCCCCCTCACCTGGCTCCCCCCCCTCACCTGGCTCCCCCCCCTCACCTGGGCTCCCCCTCCTCACCTGGCTCCCCCCCTCTCACCTGGCTCCCCCCCTCACCTGGCTCTCCCCCTCTCACCTGGCTCCCCCCCCTCACCTGGCTCCCCCCTCTCACCTGGCTCCCCCCTCACCTGCTCCCCCCCCTCACCTGGCTCCCCCCCCTCACCTGGCTCCCCCCCCTCACCTGGGCTCCCCCTCCTCACCTGGCTCCCCCCCCTCACCTGGCTCCCCCTCTCTCACCTGGCTCTCCCCCTCTCACCTGGCTCCCCCCCCTCACCTGGCTCTCCCCCTCTCACCTGGCTCCCCCCCCTCACCTGGCTCCCCCCCTCACCTGGGCTCCCCTCCCTCACCTGGCTCCCCCCCCCTCACCTGGCTCCCCCCCCTCACCTGGCTCCCCCCCCCTCACCTGGCTCTCCCCCCCCTCACCTGGCTCCCCCCCTCACCTGGCTCCCCCCCCCTCACCTGGCTCCCCCCCCTCACCTGGCTCCCCCCCCTCACCTGGCTCCCCCCTCTCACCTGGCTCTCCCCTCTCACCTGGCTCCCCTCTCTCACCTGGCTCTCCCCTCTCACCTGGCTCCCCCCCTCACCTGGCTCTCCCCTCTCACCTGGCTCTCCC
The DNA here is from genome assembly GCA_036324585.1 of Champsocephalus esox. Classification (NCBI taxonomy): domain Eukaryota; kingdom Metazoa; phylum Chordata; class Actinopteri; order Perciformes; family Channichthyidae; genus Champsocephalus; species Champsocephalus esox. Next base: position 1,802,842 of record CM070490.1, read on the forward strand.
TCTCACCTGGCTCCCCCCCCTCACCTGGCTCCCCCCCTCACCTGGGTCCCCTCCCCCTTACCTGGTTCTGCACCGCCTTCCTGCTGTTCGCCTCCCTGATGACGGACAGCTGCAGTTCGGCCATCTTCTTCATCCTGCCGTCCTTCTCGATGTCCTCCTGCAGCTCCTGGCTCTGCAGACGCAGCAGCTGCAGTGTAGCCCCACCCCCCCGCAGTGTAACTCCGCCCCTCCGCAGCGTAGCCCCGCCCCCCCGCCGTGAATGCAACGCCGCGCTCGCCGAGTGCAGCGCCGTCACCCAGGTCTCCAGGTCCGGCTGGCTGGTGGCCTGCAGCGGGGAAATAAAGTACATCAGAAAACGTTTTTATAATTTATTTTGGAAATAAAATAAAATACTAAAGTAAATACAAATTAGATGAGAAAATAAACTTTAAAAACAAATATTGTATACAAATATCTCCTTCTCATATTTAAAGACTTCAAGTGAAGATATTACGTTCTGGTTGATCCTGTTGAGCATGTGATCTCAGGGTCTGATGGTGCGTTCAGGGACCCTCAAACATATACAGTGATCTCAGGGTCTGATGGTGCGTTCAGGGACCCTCAAACATATACAGTGATCTCAGGGTCTGATGGTGCGTTCAGGGACCCTCAAACATATACAGTGATCTCAGGGTCTGATGGTGCGTTCAGGGACCCTCAAACATATACAATGATCTCAGGGTCTGATGGTGCGTTCAGGGACCCTCAAACATATACAATGATCTCAGGGTCTGATGGTGCGTTCAGGGACCCTCACACATATACAGTGATCTCAGGGTCTGATGGTGCGTTCAGGGACCCTCAAACATATACAGTGATCTCAGGGTCTGATGGTGCGTTCAGGGACCCTCAAACATATACAGTGATCTCAGGGTCTGATGGTGCGTTCAGGGACCCTCAAACATATACAGTGATCTCAGGGTCTGATGGTGCGTTCAGGGACCCTCAAACATATACAGTGATCTCAGGGTCTGATGGTGCGTTCAGGGACCCTCAAACATATACAGTGATCTCAGGGTCTGATGGTGCGTTCAGGGACCCTCACACATATACAGTGATCTCAGGGTCTGATGGTGCGTTCAGGGACCCTCAAACATATACAGTGATCTCAGGGTCTGATGGTACGTTCAGGGACCCTCAAACATATACAGTGATCTCAGGGTCTGATGGTGCGTTCAGGGACCCTCACACATATACAGTGATCTCAGGGTCTGATGGTGCGTTCAGGGACCCTCAGACATATACAGTGATCTCAGGGTCTGATGGTGCGTTCAGGGACCCTCAAACATATACAGTGATCTCAGGGTCTGATGGTGCGTTCAGGGACCCTCAAACATATACAATGATCTCAGGGTCTGATGGTGCGTCCAGGGACCCTCAAACATATACAGTGATCTCAGGGTCTGATGGTGCGTTCA